>CAUYLG010025565.1:0-207705 GCA_963573385.1 Cacajao melanocephalus
CAGAGGAATGGGTACAGGCGCCAGGGGCAGGGCGGGGACGCTGGAGGACTGGGGGTCAGAGGTCCGGTTTCGTCTGGGTTTTTTGCCCTCTCCCGCCGCCGGCTCCTCCAGTTTCCCTCTGTTTGCAGCGAGGTGGGCAGAGTTAGCGCTGGGTATTGACCACACAGATTTGGAGAGGCCTGGGACTAAGGACAGGCCAGGGCGGCAGTAGAGGCGGCCGAGTGGCATGGCTGGATCTGGGCGCGCTCTCGGACCTTCCACATCACCAGCTGCAGGCAGCTATTGGCATCCTCGCTGGAGCTGTGCCCGTCCTGGCCATCCTGGATGACCGGTCCCAGGTATTCGGCCGTGAGGTTCCTTAGGGAGCGCTTGTAGGGGAGTCCCAGGTGGTGCTGGAAGAGCACGGCAGTGTCCACCACGGTGCCGTGGATCCGCTTCAAGGCCAGCAGGTCGCTCTCCAGGCTGTGCCCGATGAGGACGGTTTGGGCGCTGAACAAACCAGTGCACTCTAGCCTGGCGACAGAGCGAGATCCATCTCAAAAAAATAAAAAAATCAGCCGCCTGCAACAGTTCTTCCCTTTCCCTAGGTATCTGTGGCTTGGGAGAGAAAGGTCAAATAAATATGATCTAACTGGTTAAAGAACATATTTGTATTAGATGATGTTAAGGTTTTAAATGAAGATAGATATCCTGTTTGCCTGATTTTCTTACACTAAAATAATACAATTCAAAACAACAGTGAATTAGAGCACATTTAAAGCTTATCCAGGTATATATGAAAAATATGATGTAGGTATGAGCTTAATTGTAATTAACAAGTGTGATAACAATGCAGCATTATTTAAATTGCATTTTGATTCTCAGAAGCATTATGATTTGATTAATTGTCAGCATGATGAGGGTGAGCCATTCCTGGGGAGGAAAAGAAAGCATTTTGTGAAAATCTGAAAATTATTTCAATCTAGGTAAATAAATGACAACATAAATAAATCACCTTCTGTTAACTACATGGCATTCCTTTGCCTTTTGGAAATCTGCTAAGGAGACAACATCCATTTATTCAGTGAGGAAAATGAGGATTAATTAATTCATAGTTTGATACAGTGATGACCTACGATGAGTAAAATTAAATTTCTACCACATTTTTTACACCAAAATAACATTTCAAATGGCTCTAATATTTAAATGCAGACGAATAAATAGATTTCCTGAACTACAATGAAAAATTGATTATCTAGCTTTAAAGTGGAGAATCCATTTCTATGTAGGCAAACTCAGATCTCAGAAAATTTTTAAAATGAGTTTTAATACTTAAAAATTAAAATGTTCTGCCAGACACAGTGGTTCACACAGGAATCCCAGCACTTTGGGAGGCCAAGGCAAGTGGAGCACTTTGAGGCCAGGAGTTTAAGAGAAGACTGGCCATTGTGGTGAAACCCCATTTGTACTAAAAATACCAGAAAATAAACTCGAATAAAATAAAATGAAATGACTGGGTTGGGCATGGTGGCAGGTGCCTCTAATCCCAGCTATTCAGAAGGCTGAGGCAGGTGAATAGCTTGAGCGTGGGAGGTGGAAGTTGCAATGAGCTGAGATCGTACCACTGCTCCCCAGCCTAGATGACAGTGAGACTACATTTAAAAAAAAAAGAGAAAAAAGTTTCTGCAGGACCTAAAAAAAGGTAAAAATAAGAGCATAATGTTAAATGATACATGAGTTAAAAAAGAAATTGCAGCCTATGTAATTGTAAAGTTGATAATTTCCTAAATATAGAAACATTTCTACAAATGAATTAAAAGAACAAAAAAAATCAGAGAATATTTAAAAGTGATTTTGAAGAAAATATAAATGACTTTAAATTGTAAAAAAAAAATTCTGTCTCATTCATATTAAAATAAATACATATGAAAATTACAAAATCACTGGATGTGGGACTAGTACTAAAATATCAGTACTCCTAAATTGCTAGAAGGACAATAAATTGGCATAAGATTTTTAAAGGACAGCTTGGCAATATCCATGTCAATTTTAAACAGACAATCCCATAAACTCAATACTTCCTCTTTTAAGAATTTATACCTCTCATATATATATGCACATAAGGGTATATTCAAAGATACTCACTGCAACATTATTTGAAACACAAAATCATATGTATCATTACTTTAGAACATTATTTGGCCACTGGCCAGGCACGTTCGCTCACCCCTGTACTCCCAGCACTTTGAGAGGCCAAGGCACACAGATTACCTGAGGTCAGAAGTTCAGGACCTTCCTGGCAAACACAGTGAAACCCCATCTCTACTAAAATTACAAAAATTAGCCTGGCATTGTGGCCTGCACTTGTAATTCAAGCTAATCAAGAGGGTGAGGCCGGTGAATCGCTTGAAATCCGGAGGCGGAGGTTGCATTGAGCCAAGATCATTCCACTGCACTCCAGCCTGGACTACAAGGGGGAAAACTTAATCTCAAAACAAAACAAAAGTCTAGAAAACAGGCTTGAACCCAGGAAGAGGAGCCAAGATTGCACCACTGCACTCCAACCTGGTTGACAGAGCGAGACTCTATCTCAAAAGGAAAAAAAAAAAAACCCATACACAATATATGTACACTTATTTTATTCTAGCTTGTTATTGTTATTACTGACATTGGATTCTACTTTTGCAATTTGATTTTTTTCTAGAATAACATGTCATTCTCATACTTCCACATAAAGACAGCTTATTATTTATGTGCAGAGCACTCCATGGTAGGTGAGCCAAAAGTTACTTTCAGCGTTTCTCTATTGATAGTTTGGTTGCCACTGAGTTTTGGCTACTACTAAAATATTTCAGTGGACATCTTTTTTGTATGTCCTTTATCAAGTGTGTTAATATTTCCATAGTGGAGGTTTCTAAGTGTGGACTGTCTAGGCCAAAGTGTTTTTGCCTTTGTAAATTTTGGTTATAAAATTTGGTATGTTCTACTAAATTGCTATCAAAAAAAAAAGAAAGAAAGAAAGAAAAATATGTCAGTGTACAGCCCAGCAGCAGTGAATGCGAGAGCTCTCTCTAACACTGAGTGCCACGGAGGATAACATTTGCGCTACTTCTTTGTATTTACAGGAAGCAAGTTCCCACATCTTAACAGGAACTACAATGAACAGAAAGGGAAAATTGGTTGAGCCAGTTTGAGAGGGGAAGGTGCACCAACAGCCTTAGAGAACTCTATAACCAGGAACTTCAAGGTCACCAGAGTGCAATCACGCTCCTCCTCCACATCTTTCTGTATGTCAGCTTCGTTAGCTCAGTGGGCTTTTCTATGAGCCCCTTTTCTCAGTTTCTAAGAAATAAGACACACTTCTGAGTTCATATCCTAATAAGTTCTGTTAGCAAAAAGTAAAGAGGCTTCCTCCTCCTACCATTAGTCTGAAAAGCCCAAGGGAAAATTTTGATTGGCCAGCTTGCATCACAGGCTCACCACTTGGAACAATTATGGTGTGTGCATATGTGTGTGCTCACACATGCACATGTGAAGCACTGTGCTTAAATCAGTTGGAAGCATGTGCCCTGCCAACTCCTATGCTTGATACCTGTGAAGGGTAGAAAAGAAATGTTGGACTAACTGATATTGTTTGATGTTTTGTGTGTGTGTGTGTGTGTGTGTGTGCGTGTGCATAAGTAAAACAGACTGCCACTCTCCATGGTAAGTGAGCCATAAGTTACTTTCAGCGTTTCTCTGTTGACAGTTTGGTTGCCACTGAGTTTTGACTACTACAAAAATATTTCAATGGACATCTTTTTTGTATGTCCTTTATCAAGTGTGTTAGTATTTCTATAGTGGAGGTTCTAAGTGTGGAATGCCTAGGCCAAAGTGTTTTTCTCTTTGTAAATTTTGGTTATAAAATTTGGTATGTTTTACTAAATTGCAATCAGGAAAAAAAAAAAAAAGAAATATGTCAGTCTACAGCTCAGCAATAGTGTATTTGAATAATTAAATTACCATCTAGCTGATAATTGTATAAGTAATTTACCTTTAAACTGGTCATGTAGATGATTGAATTTATCCTTTGGAATCATAGTTCAGCTTGTTGCATGTAAAATAATGTTAAAGTTGTTCAGATGTTTAAACAACCACCATGGACAGCATCTCTTAGCCTAAAATGTTTGTGTTCTCTAAAGGTTTGTTACCAGTTTAGATTGAAGAAATAACTGCAGACTCACATTAGAAAGACTTTTGTTTATTAAAATTCCACAGAAGGCATCTAAGTTATAAAGGAAAATAAAATTTCAGTAATGGTAAAATACATCAGAAATGCCCCACTTGAGTGCTTTCCTAAATTTGTCTGACAGAGTGGAAATCCAGGTCTTCACTAAGTCATTGCTGTGATACAGTTAGTGAGTGTGTAAGTGTGTTATCTCCTTTAAAGATAAAAAAGCAGCACAAAGAAGCTGTGATTTGCCCGATATTACAAAGCTAGTAAGTGGTGGAACTTGAATGTGAGCCCAGATGTCTAATTCTAGAGCCCACGTGCCTCACCCCCCTCATTGTGGTGCCTCTAGAGTAAAACAGGTAAGCACACATTCAGAGGCAAATGCCTTTTAGTTATCTTTAAATTTTTTAATTTGTAACGTTTAAATTCATACAAACATTTATTCTGTCCCTGGATGGGAAGGAGGGAAAAATCAGGGTGGGGAGAAAAGTTCAGAAAGCCCCACAGAAAAGGAAGAGTCCCGGGGGAAAGACTGCCCAGAGGCTGGTGGGCCAGGGGCTGGCTTTGTTCTCAGAAGTCATGGAGGTCCAGGTGGGGGGGAGGGGGTAGGGTGGGAAGCGAGTGGTGGAAAGACAGATGTCTGGGAGGGTCAGAGGAATGAGGAGAGGCATGAGGGGCCGTGACAGGGACTCGGAGGAATGGGGGTGAGGGTTTAGGGCTGGGGGAGGTGGTTGGGAGAAAGAGGTCTGGAAGAATCAGACAGATGGGGACAGGCATGAGGGGTAGCAGAAGAGACATGGGGGACTGTGGGTGGGGTTCAAGGCTGAGGGAGGTGTTTGAAGAACAGATGTCTGACCTAAGGGGAGTAAAATTAAATTCCTAGCACATTTTTTTTACACCAAAATAACATTTCAAATGGCTCTAATATTTAAATGCAGACAAATAAGTAAATCCACCAAACTACAAAGAAAAATTTGTTTTTCTAGCTTTGAAGTGGAGAATCCATTTCTGTGTGGGCAAGCTCAGAACTCAGAAAATTTTTTAAATAAATTTTAATATATAAAAGTCAAAATTTTCTGCCAGACACAGTGGCTCACACCTAGAATCCCAGCATTTTGGGAGGCCGAGGCGGGTGGATCTCTTGAGGCTAGGTGTTCAAGAGAAGCCTGGCTAATGTGGTGAAACCCCATCTCTACTAAAAATACCAAAAAAATAAAAAGAAATAGCTGGACTGGGCGTGGTGGTCGGTGCCTGTAATCCCAGCCACTCAGGAGGCTGAGGCAGGAGAATAGCTTGAGCCTGGGAGGTGGAGGTTGCAATGAACCGAGATTGTACCACTGTACTCCAGCCTAGACGACAGAGTGAGATTCCATCTAAAAAAAAGAAAGAAAAGACATTAAAATTTTCTGCAGGACCTAAAACAAAGTAAAAATAAGGACATAATGTTAAATGATACACAAGCTAAAAAAAATTGCAACATATGTTATTGTAAAGTTGATAATTTTCTGCATATAGACACATTTCTACAAATTAATAAGAAAAAAAGAACATGCTCAGAAAATATTGAAAACTGATTTTAAAGAAAAGATAAATGGCTTTCAAATGTGAAAAAATTCTGTCTCACATATAGTAAAATAAACACATATTAAAATGATAGAGTGGTACTATTTTCCACCTATTAGGTTACAAAATTCCTGTGGAACAAGTACAAAATAGTCGGTACTCCCAAATTTGCTGGTAGGACAATAAATTAGCATAATATTTTTAAAGGACAGTTTGTCAATATCTATGTCAATTTTAAATACACATTTCCATCAACTCAACACTTCCTCTTCTAAGAATTTATACCTCTCACATATGTATGCACAAAGGATATTCAAAGACAATCACTGCAAAATTACTTAAAACACAAAATCATAATGTGTCATTACAATAGAACACTATTTGGCCATTGGCCAGGCATGGTGGCTCAAGCCTGTAATTCCAGCACTTTGGGACGGTGAAGTGGGTGGAGGTCAGGAGAGACCATCCTGGCTAACAGGGAGTGAAACCCTGTCTCTACTAAAAATACAAAAAATTAGCCAGGTGTGGTGGCACACACCTGTAATCTCAGCTACTTGGGAAGCTAAGGCAGGAGAATCACTTGAACCCAGGAGGCAGAGGTTGCAGTGAGCTGAGATTTCACCACTGCACTCCAGCCTGAGAGACAGAGTGAGACTCTGTCTCAAAAAAAAATAAATAAAGAATATTATTTGGCCACTAAAAAGAATTAGGTAAATCTCAATAAGTAAATAAGAAATGATTTCTGTGACATATTTGTTAACTTACAGAAATTAAGATAAAAAAGAGGATGTATAGTATTCCTTCGTTTGTGTTTAAAAAGGACACATACAGGCAGGGCAAGGTGGCTCATGCCTGTAAGCCCAGCACTTTGAGAGGCTGAGACAGATGGATTACCTGAGGTCAGGAGTTCAGGACCAGCCTGGCCAAGGTGATGAAACCCTGTCTCTACTAAAAATACAAAAACTAGCCTGGCATGGTGGTGTGCACTTGTAATCCAAGCTACTTGGGAGGCTGAGACAAGAGAATCGCTTGAACTTGGGAGGTGGAGGTTGCAGTGAGCCATTGTACTCCAGCCTGGGTGATAGAGTGAGACTCCATCTCAAAAATAAAAATAAAAATGACACATACAGACACATATTCGTGCACACACAGAAACATCTGTATATGCATAGACTGTCTCTGGGATGATGAACAAGAAATGGATAGCAATAGTTGTCTCTGGGAAGAAGACTAGAGGATTTAAGGAACAAGGTGAGAGGTGGGTTTGCTTTTCATGATCTAGCTGTTTTATGTTTTACTTCAGTATTTTTATGCATTTTCTATACAAAATAAATATTTTAAACATATCAAAAATTTTTTAAATCTGATACCAACAGGCGCAATCAATATCATGGCAAACCCAACCCCGATAACAAAATAGCTTACATTTTACTTTAGGCACACTTCAAAGAATGGTGATTTAGACAGAGTCTCATATTTGACTTTCTTGGACATTGGTGGTGAATAAAAATGTATTTTCATTATTTCTAGCTAATGTCTGCTGAACCAAATGAAAGTTATAAAATCAGAAAATTTAGTGAGATCACTTAATTATTTTTATAAAATGTAATTTTGTTACATTGTTTTAAAATTAATTAATTATTTCAATTAATCTCTATTGTACACATACCATGTGTGGGGCAGACTGCTAGAGGACAAAAGCGATTAAAGTACAGTGCTTGTCACACAAAGAATTTCTCTGGTCATATAGGAAAAATGATTTTTTGTGCCTATGGCAGTGTTTATTACATTGGGCATTTGATCTCTTTGGTTCATATTCTGCTTAAGGTTAATTCTCACTTACTTAAATAACAAAATCTGTGATGATAATAATAAATTATAACCTAAAGAATACAACAAAAATATATAAATCTACACTAATAGAAATGAATAATTGTCTAAATAATGGGAAAGTGTTGACCTTTTCTCATAATTGTATTCACATTAAGAAATGTAGATAGAATGTTGGAACTAGAAAATCCCCATTTGACAAACACCACAGAATTGTTGCAGATAAAAATGTGAATGGATAGTAAAATTAGTGAGTGAAGCTATGATAAGAAACAGGACATTTACATAGTCTCAAAGTATCTCTCAACAACATACTTAATAATTTCAAAGGGCAACATAGTAACTTTACATTGGCAGACAGCACCATAACCAAATGATTAAGTTTAGTATTACCAGTAAAAAGACCTATCCATTTTATGGACCCTTTTACAACTTTGTTTCTATGATAATACTGCCAAAAAGACATAACCTTAACATAGTTATAAAAAGCATCAGATAAGCCAAAATTCTGCAAAATAATTGGGCAGTATCCTTAAAAAAAAAAGTCAAAGTCATGAAAGAAAAAGAAAGACAGCAACTGTCACAGATTGGAAGCAGCTAAAGAGACATGACAACTAAATGCAATATGGGGATTCTCGTTTGGCTCTTGGAATAAAAATAGGACATTAGTGTGAAAACAGGCATGTCTAATAAAGTCTATAGTCATTAGTGTTGCATTTAGTTATTAATATTAATTTTCTGGTTTCAGTGATTATATTATGATTATGTAAGATGTTAGCATTTGGTGAAACTGAGTGAAAGGTATACAAGAACTCTTTGTATTTTTAAAACTTCTGTGTAAGCCTAAAGTTTCAACTTAATTTAAAAAAAATAACAGGGAATGCTATTCCTTAACAGAACTTTTGATCAACTCTAAGACTTTAATAAATGTCACAGCAACTTGGTTACTGCTACCATGGGAGAAAATCTAGCTTTGATCGCTTGTGGCAAATAAGCCAACCTCAATTTAAAGAAAAACTAAAGTCTTTCATGACTCATTTTTTTGTGTAATATGTGATACATTAGACAGAGTGTTTTACCAAATAACCACCTAAACCTTGAGATCTATGCGTGAGCAAATATGCTCAAGTAAATACAAAGGACTAATCTTGACAGAAAAAAAATGTTTACTTTTTCCATATCTTCAGATTTGTGTGTCTCTGTTTGGTCTACATGTGGCTAAAATCTTATTACAATTCCAGGTCAGTTTACAATGGCATGAAAGAGCTGGCCTAGGAAAACAAGGAAGAAGATTCGCAAGTAGTGGGAAGCAATGACTTCTCAGTAGTTCTCATCCAGGATAAAATACAATATCAAGAGTTGACTCATTCTTTTTGTATGACACTGTGAGCTTTTCTAGGATCCAGGAGCTTTGGAAGAATAGGACAGAAAATAAAGCCTATTTGCCATGACAGATTGTTTATTATCTAATCTGGAAAATAAAAATATCCAAGTAAAATGACTTAAGAATTAAGTACAAAACAATATATTATGGTTTCACTTCAATTAAATGAAACCCAGCTAGCCAAAACCCTTAATTAACTTTTTTTGCTCTCCAGTTTCCCCTTAACTTGAGGAGACGTAAGCAAGGAAGCTGCCATGCATAGTCCAAGTATTCAGGCCCTGCTGGATCTGCACCTGCCTGCACCAGCCTTCTGATCTCTTCTTTTGCTCCCTTGCCAGCTGGCCCTGAGCAGACCCACTGGTCTCCTTGGTCTTCAGAGAGCACCAAGAAGCTCTAGAAGTTCTGAGAAACCTGCATCTGCACCTCTTCCTGGATTGCCCCTCCCACCCTTATTCATATGCTTACTTCTACTTCAGGTTTCTGCTTGAAGGTCACTGAATGTTCTCTGAGTATCCAATGCCAGTCAGCCAACTGCCCCGCACCCCACAATCCCTATTCTCCTTACTCAGCTTTATTTTTTCCATAGTTCTTACCACCATTTAGTACACTATACACTTAATTACATTCATTTGTTGTCTGTCCTCTACCTCTCATGAAAGTGAATCCCATGAGAGCAAGAACACCATTTGTTTGTTTTTTCACTGTTGTATCCCAGGGCCTAGAAAGTCCTGGCATATAGTAAGTGTCATGATTTGTTGAATGAATGGACATGCTTCATCATCTATTTATCCCAATGTCTTACAACCTCTATAATTTCTGATATCTATGAAAATAATGTGCTCCTCCACTAAGGCACTTAATGTATTCTGTTTCTCTTAGCATTATTTTATATGAGTCTTATATTTTCCTGTTGGACTCTAAGGTTTCTTAAGACTGAGCCTATTCATCATTAAGGGCCTAGTACATAGTAAACATTGAAAGAACGAATACATTTGTCCTTAATGATCTAGTGCCTTAAAGCATGGAAGGAACGCAAATCCCCAAAATAAGAGTCAATCCTTTTATTATATTTTGTTTACTAGGGCAATAAAATACGTTATGTCTTAGAAGTGTTTGAGCAAGGGAACAACTAAAAGGGTATTTTGTCGAGCTCTCATTTCATATAAAATCCAATTAGCCGGTACAATGCTTTTTTTGAGCATTTTAACTTAGCCAAGATAAAGGTTCACTGGGAAAAAAATAAATGAATCTTACTTCCATTAAACCAGGGAAATGAAACAAAACACACAAATGAGTGCCAAAAGCATTAAAGATATTCAATTGACATTAGAAATCAACTTTTATGGATGCAGCAAGAAAAAGTATTTCATCCAGCATATTAATGCATGTGCCCTCTGACTTGTAGCCTTCTGTAAAATTTGTGACCGCATTTGCCCTGATTTCTGTTAGTCCTGATCTCCAAGAATTCAGTCAAAGTGTGATAGGTGCAGTGATTGGCTGCTTGAACCAGGCCTTTATGGGCCCAAAATGGATGGAGCCAGTAGTCAGACCAGAGGTTAAAGAGGCCCAGGAGAGAAAAGTCTGGAAAGGTAGATGATATTTAGTGGAGTCTGACCAAAGGAAACAGGACAGGGCTTGGGGAATGTCACATCGAAAGTCCAGATGAGGGTGGGTGTCTCAGCATTTACTATTGAGCTTGGCAGAGCACAGATGCAAGGAGTACAGATTTAGCATTCAAGAACAGGACTCTTGTCCTTGGGAGAATTGCTTCAAACTTTATTGCAAGGTAATCCTTAGTCACGGAGAAAATTGCTCCATGTCTTGGTAATTCACCTAATACCCCAGGGATAGAGGAACAGAGCAGCTGGAAATTTGGTCATAAACAGTAACAAAGTAAGAGGTAATTCCCTAGTAATTGCACTTACGATCAGATTTGACTTGATGATTCAAAGTCTGTAACTAAGAAGAGTAATTGCTTTCAGTGGATTGAAGCGTGTTAATCCAGAGGACAAGCTGGATGGTCCCACATGCAGAGGTGGAAATCTGTCCTTCCAGAAGAGAGCAGAGGTGCACCAGACTGCAGTGGAGGTTTTCCCAGCTCGTCTCCATGGACTGCCATCTTTCTCACCAAAGGAATTAGTTTCGGGACTAAAGACATTTCATTTATCTTGTATACTAAAGACCTCTGACATTACCTCTAGGAGAAACAAAACAGGAGACTGAATATTGGAATTCTCTTTCTTAGCATTTTGCATTTTGTTTTTAATGGGCAGGCATTGGAGTTAATGTGGAGAATCCACTAATTCAGGAAATGAAAGATTTGGGGTGGAATTATTTTAATAGACTGTACATTTAGATAATTACACAAGGCTCTGCCTTCCTCAAGCATTGCCCACACGGACTATGTAACATCATCTGCTATGTGAAAAGTGCCCCTTCTCCCACAGAAGAGTGATTGCAGAGGTCTGAAAATAAACTCTGTATCAATGTGAGGGTAAAGGAAGAAAAAGGAAAACAGAGTTATTGAGATAGAAAAGATATATAAGATTTTAGGTATGTAATTTTTATGGTAAAAAACTATTATGAGAAAATATAGCTATCTCAAAATGTGAACATAGCTACAAGTGTGCCCTGGATTCAGAAGCAATTAAAGTATGAGTGAAAATTATGAGCAAGAATTTTCTTATTTGTTTCATCTTGTCATTTATAATGCCTAAGTTTCTTTCTTTTTCAAAGTACCTTTGAAATAAGCAATTACCCATAGAAAATTCTGCCATAAATGAAAATTCCTTGAGGCAGAAACTGAATGTTTTACTCGTTTCTTTTTTGTTTTGTTTTGTTTTTGAGATGGAGTCTTTCACTGCCGCCCGGGCTGGAGTGCAGTGGCCCAATCTCGGCTCACTGCAACCTCTGCCTCCCAGATACAAGCAATTCTCATTGAGTAGCTAGCTGGGACTACAGGTGCCCGCCACCATGCCCAGCTGATTTTTTGTATTTTTAATAGAGACAAGTTTTCACTATGTTGGCCAGGCTGGCCTCGACTGCCTGACCTCGTGATCCACCGACCTCGGTCTCCCAAAGTACTGGGGTTACAGGCGTGAGCCACTGCACCCGGCCTCATTTCTTTTATATTACCATTTCTACTTCAGTGCTGGGTAACATACGGGGCTTAAAAAATTACTAATTGACCTTTATTAAGGAAACTGAAGTTGTGTTGTATCCAAGCTGTGGTGATCCTAAGGTTAGTTATGAGACCCAATTTGTTATCTCCCACCTGAACTCATATTACCAGACCCATAATCTTCTTGGATTCATGCACTATTACAATTTGAAATTAAAATTATTCCTTTTATGGCTTTAAATGAACAGATTAGTTTTATTCATGTGAGTTCAACGTGAATTCTTACGCAATGAAAGTTCTTTTTAGCTTCTTATGATAGTATTAAGAAAAATAATTAGATCTTGGTGTTTAAACAATCTTAAAAATGTACTTCCAAAACCATAAATCATTTATTTTTTAAGTTTTCAATGCTTTAATCTCATTTTCTCCTCCCATCACACACAGGATATTCTGATTATTTTGTTAGTTCTGTTCTCTGTACCACCTTCTCCCTGTCTGGTTCACCTCTTTCATTTAAATATCTTTTCTTTTCCAATCTTTTCTGTTAATTTAACTAAGAATATTTACTGCAATTTAACTAAAAATATTTAGTTAAATATTCCTTCTTTTCTAATCTTTTCTGTTAATTTAACTAAGAATATTTACTAAGTTAACTAAGAATATTTACTGCATGGCGATTAGCAAATCACCATGTGATTTTTTTTCTCTTTGCTATGCCATCCTTTTTCTCCCTCAAAATTAGTCTTTGGTGCATAAACTAGTCATTATTATTAACTATTACTTTACAAAAACAAGTCCTGCTTTTCTCCAAAGATCTGACACACTAAAAGTATAACCATTAATTTCCTGATTCATGGAGCCGTGTTTTATGTGCTGTTTCTTTACAAGCATGATCATGTTTTCAAATAGTGGCTCCATAGAATCTCTCTTTATAGGGTGTTATGAACCACTTGTATTTTCTTTGACTGGTATCTGACTCATTAAGCTCACTGGTTTCTTTACTTTTAAAAATCCTTCTATTAATCAAGTTAGTACCACTCTAATTCTAAAACCATATGTTGCCATTTTAAAATAAATTTATTTTAGGAAAAAAGTAAATAGATACAATTGCTAAATTTATTTATGTAAATTGATGCAAAAATCTGAGAAAAAGAAATGATGACTCATGGGCTGCTTGTTCCCACTAAATCATTTCCCTGAACCACAAAAGTATTGACCTCTCAGTCCAGTGAATTTTCACCATTCTGAAATTGTTCTCATTTCATATTTTAAAGCAGGTGCTGCATTGTTATAACAGACATTATTTTGTACATATTTAGTATTCATTAGCTTCCAAACCCTTCGACATTATTCCATAATTTTTGTTTGAAACTTCCAGTAAATTGTGTGTGTGTGTGTGTGTGTGTGTGTACACTGAATGGTAGGAGATAAATTTAAATACTTGGAATAATTAATATTTGATTTCTTATATAGACTAAAATAGCATATTTGATACAATTAAGAATTTTTATAAGGTTAGCCGTAATTAAAGTTATAAATAAGCAATTATTCTCTTCATCAAATATACAGTATAATTATTTAAATTTTTCCAATTTTGAGACATTTCTACTAATAGGTAGAATTCAATCCATTTGCTGGTGAAAACTGTCTACAAATTTTAATAATATGATAAAAGGAGCTTTTTCCAACTTTTTGTTTTAGCTATCTCAAGGTGGTTGACTTCAGTGCTTTGGAGTCCTGTCTAAATCTTTTCTCCCATCTTGTAGGTTGTACAACCTTAAACACGTTGCTTAATCCCTTTGTGATTCAGCTTTCACCTTTTTAAAGCAGGATGGCAATAGCTCTACCTCATAGGGTCATTGAGGGTATTGTATGAGTCGATGATGATCTGTGTGATACTCAACAAAGACTCAGTAAGTGTTTTGTGGGTGACACATTCCCTTCCAAACCAGAACTTAGGTTATATTTCCTAACAAACTTTCAACCAACAAAAATATCCCTACATTTTTTGTTTTATTTTCTGTTTGTTGTTTTGTGAAACTGCCTCACTCTGTTGCCCAGGTTGGAGTGCAGTGGTGCAATCACAGCTCACTGCACTGTCTTGAGCTTTTGGGCTCAGGTGATCCTCCCACCTCAGCCTCCAGAGTAGTTGAGCTTACAGGTGTCCACCACCAGACCTGGCTAATTTTTGCATTTTTTTGTAGAGACGAGGTTTCACGTGTTGCCCAGGCTAGTCTCAAACTCCTAGGCTCAAACAATCCTCCTACCTGAGCCTCCCAAAATGCTGGGATTACAGGCGCCAGCCACCATTCCCAGCCTAAATTTTTACTTTTTTGTAAAACCATCAGAACCTCATTACAGAACTTCAATGTCATACTCATCTTTGTTCTTTTAAACCAACACTTGCTACTCATCATATTTTCAAATGTATATTATTTTTTACTTTAAAAGCTTATTTATGGCTCGGTGCAGTAGCTCATGCCTATAATCCCAGCACTTTGGGAGACCAAGGCAGGCAGGTCACCTGAGGTCAGGAGTTTAAGACCAACTCCTGGTTGACAACGCTTGACTGGTGAGGGTTCTTCTCCTTCCCTCCTGAAATATTATTGTCATAAATGGCCACATTTCGATTTTTAATCTTTTTTTTCTGTTGCCCAGGCTAGAGTGCAGTAGCACGATCTTGGCTCACTGCAACCTCCACCCCCCTGGGCTCAAGTGAGTCTCCTGCCTCAGCCTCCTGAGTAGCTGGGATTACAGGTGGGTGCCACCACGCCTGGCTAATTTTTGTATTTTTAGTAGAGATGGGTTTCACCATCTTGGCCAGGCTGGGATTTTTAAAATTTTAAGTCTGTAATCTTTTTTCCCTCCCACAACCTTGGCTACAAAAGCAAATCATCATAATTTTTAATAAAATATTTTCTTAATTTAGTGCATTTTGAAAATTAAATAAAATCATTTTTCTGAATTCAAAAGAAGCGCTCTCTCTCTATATATATATATGTATATCTATAGATATACATATATAGATATAGATATAGATAGATATAGATATATACATATATAGATATATCTATATCTATATCTATAGATATATCTATATCTACAGATGATATAGATATAGATATATAGATATAGATATAGATAGACATAGATATAGATATTTAAATGGGGTTTTTTCCAGGTCATTCATTCTTCATTTATGTAATTAAATGAGACAGAGAGGATATTTATTTAGCTCTGAACTTGAATTTTCCCTTTCTTCAAGGGAAGTGGGTTCAGTTAGAAGCCAAATAATTAGGTTTTTCACTGGGGAGAAAGATTCACAGAACACAAAATACCTGGAGTACAATTTTTACTTCTCCCTCAGATAATAAAGAAAGAAAACAGAGATAACTCATAGCACCAACTTCAATGAAAATAATTCCTTTTGGAAGCCAGTTGCTGCCAGTGTTAGGTATCTGCTCATAATGGCAGAAACAGAAAAAAGAGATTCTTTTTTTTTTTAACTCAAAGAAATGTTCAAACTCTCTGGGTCTAGAGCTTAGAGTAGTACATAGAAAATCTCTGCAGTGGAATGTGCAGTCTGGAAGGCAATCACCTCACACAAATATAGACTTTGGCTCCCTGGGCCCAAGGGTCCTTTGAGTCTCAATTAACATTAACTAAGTGAAGAAAAGTCTTAGAGTTCTCAATACCTAAACCTTTAATAGATATCAAGACATCTCAAATGTCATCTTAAATGCTTACAAATTGACATCCTAGATCTATAGACAGGCTTTTTTCTGAAAATAAAATTGCACCAATATGTATTTCTGACCTTACTACACCATCTGGAGAAAGAACATTATTTTATTATTAGACCAGCCCTCCAGACCCCCCTTTGCCATGGGAAAAAGTAAACAAAGAAGGAATTCATACATGCAGTTATAGTCTGTCATTTATGGTAAGAACTGAAATAAACAAAATTCATATTTAGCAAACCAGGTGTATTTCTAACCTCACCCTCAGAATCACTAACCAGACACAAACAGTAAACTGTTATTCTTAAATCCAAAAATATAACAACATCCATAGATGTTTGCTTGATCTGTGCTTCTCAGGTCACTCACAGTGGTTTAATAAGCGTGTTCCAAATTTCTCCCGACCCCAATCACCTGTGACTCAAATGAGATCACTGTATTATTTAGACTCTCCGTTAGCTCAATGACACTCACCACTTTGACAAATTCTGAGGGTCTTCTCCCTCTCTCTTTCCTCTGACCATCCCCAGGGACTGTCTCTGCCTACTTATGGATGGTTCTGGACCCATCATCTCCCTGTTGTACCCTAGATCAGGGCTTGTAAAGTTCTACTTTAGCAGATGCCATTTATTCCTTTGCGGTGTCCTCAGAACCATTGCTCTGTTGCATGCTGCTACTCACTGCAAGCTGCCGCTTGGGTGGTCTCTTAAAAACCTTTTCCTTTGGGAAATTAGGAGGAATCCCCTTCCTCCTTCAGATTAGCAAACTTGTATGTGACCCAAGCTGCAAGAGCCCACTACATTTAAATACAAATCTTCCTCTCTATGGTTTTAGGAGACTTCCAGTTTGTCTGGTATCAGCGTGGGTTCTGGTTCTGGTTCCAGCTCTATAGTGGTTCCAGATGCAGACCCTTCTCTAGGTCTCCTCACTTTGAATAAATTCTTTCAAGGGGACCACAATTCCTTCTTATAATATGCTTTCTGTTATTTTTTCTCTTCTAGTTAATTGAGCACAAATATGACAATTTGAATCCCAATCATAGACCATGTTCTGGTTCTCTCACAGGTGGTCCCTCAACCATTATGAAGTGGGCCAGTGAAATTAGGTAACAGATAGGAGGGTGTCACCTAACCTTATATCCCAAATATACACACACACACACACACACACACACACACACACACACACACACTCTCTCTCCCTGGATTTGATTCTAAAATTTTGGGTTCTGATCTTAGGACTGCCACTTACTAGAGGTGTAACCTTGACAAGTTACTTAACCTCATTGCAGTTCAGTTTTCTCATCTCCAAATTTAGAACAATTACACTTAGCAAACACTGCTACTTTGATATTCAAAAGAGATAATATAATGGGAACTTTGTACAAAGTTCTTAGTATAAAGGATTTCATATGTGGTAAAAGTCCTCACTTGACCTGTAGCCAGGGTTCAGGATCACTGATATGTGTCTGGGGAATTTGCCAGCCTAAGCCAGCTAAAGTCTTTTTGCAAGAGGGCTGAAGAAACTTATGAGAGAGACTCCAGTCTTACCAAAGGATTCAGATATAAGGCACTTGACTCAGTAAGGAAATCTTAATCTTCAGAAAAAAAGGGTTGATTTTCAGTTCGAGATGATAATATACCTCTCTTTAAGCTCAACCCCAACTATGCTCAGATCTCCCTAAATACCTATTGAGGAAGCTAAGCTTATTTTTGATCAGTGCAAGCTTTTAAAAGCTAGTAGAGTTTGAATGACATCTCTTAAGATGATTCCATTTGTATCATAGGTGGTGAGATCTGGGAAAATTAATTGTGTGTGTGTATATATATATATATGTGCTTATATACTTACTTTCTGCATTTGTTAGGTGGCAAAGGCAGAATGTATTTAATGTGTATTTCTAATATACATTACATATTATATATATATATATACGCACACACATATCCAATTAGAAATACATATAGCAAGTATTTCTAATTGGAGATATATATGTATATATACATACATCTAATTAGAAATACATGTGTATATACATATATATATATTAGAAATATGAATTTTGATTAGAAATATACATTAAATACATTCTGCCTTTACAACCCTAACAAATATAGAAAGTAAGCATTTCCTAAGAATTATCCTATTTATTACTTTATACAATTTTTTTTCTGAGAGTACTGAAAATTATAGTTTCCATTTCTTTATCTTTGATCTACAAAAGTACAGAAAAGTACTAGGTTTAGTTGGTCACCAGAAAATGGTCTGGGCAATTACAATTAACAATGAATTACTACTTTAAAGGAAATTGTATATAATGGAAATGCTCTTTCCTTTTTGGAAGGTAGTTATCAACTAAGATGAATCACTGGTAATGTTTACTTCTTTGTGACTTGGCAAGAAAACAATGAACAAATCTCAAGGGAGTCTAATGAATAAAGTCTCAAGGACAATATCATTCTTGCCTGATACCATAAGCATCTCAAAGACTAAAAGTGCAAAATTCAGAATTTCAATGTTTCTTCAAATTGCTAGTGGACAAATGGGGAAGAAACCAGGATATTAATTTAACTGTTCACAAAATAACTGAAGGCAGTTACACTAAGTCAGTCATATAACAAAATCTTGAAAGCAAAATTACTGTCTCAAAAAGTAAGGTGACAACCCTCTTAATGGGCTGAGTCAAAATTCATATGTTGAGTCCTAACCTCTAGTACCTCAGAAAGTGACTGTATTTGGAGATAGGGCCTTTAAGGGGGATAATTAAGGTAAAACGAGGTCATATAGGTAGGCCCTAATCCAGTAAGATTGGAGTCCTTATAAGAACAAAGACAGGATCAGAAAGAAAGTCTCATGAAGACAATGGAGAAGACGAGGCAAGGAGAGAGTCCTCAGAATGAAACCAACACTGCAATACTTTGGTCTTGAACTTGTAGCCATCATCAATGTAAGGAAATACATTTCTGTTTGTTTAAGCTGCCCAGTCTGCAGCATTTATTATGGCAGCCCTAGCAGACAAATATAGTCCCCTGCACCTTCCCAAGAATTTCACTGAAAGCAGAGAGAGCCAGAACTCTTTTTCTTGGATTCTGAGGTTATAATCGTCTCTTATGTTTGGATCTTGCTCATAATTTTGCTCTATACCTGTTATCTCCTATGTGCCTCATGATAGCCCCATTTAATGGATGGCGAGAGGGAGGCTGAAAAAATAACAATGGCTTGCCTTGCTCAGTGAGAGACTAAATCCACAGCAAAACCTCCTGGCTCACCCGTACAGGTGGCAGCTAAGGTTTGATGAAGACAGCTGTATCATCCCTCCACATTTACTGATGGGGAGACTGAGGCACCATGTGACTAGATGACCTACCTACCCAAGGTCTGCCCAGCAGGAAGCAGACTGCTGGGGCCCAAAGCCAGGTCTTCAGATGCTGGCTAGGTCTCATAAGGTTTCCACTTTTCTATGAGAAAAAGGCATGCATGACTGAGTGCAGTGACTCACGCCTATAACCCCAGCACTTTGGCAGGCAGTAGGATCACTTGAGCCCAGGAATTCAAGACCAGTCTAGGCAATATATTGAGACCTCATCGCTAAAAAAAAAAAAAAAAAAAAAAATTTAATTAGCCAAGCATAGTGGTGCAAGCTGGTAATCCCAGCTACTTCAGAAGCTGAGGTGGGAGGATCATCTGAACCAGGAAATTAGAGGCTACAGTGAGCCATAATCTCACCACTGCATTCCAGCCTGGGTGACACAGTAAAACCCTGTCTCAAAAAAAAAAAAAAAAAAAGAAAAGAAAAGAAAAGCATGTACTTCCTCTGCAGTCCCAGGACAATTCCAGGCATCCATCCTTCCTTTCCTTCCTGCTCCTCTCCTTGCCAAGGAGATGCCACCCCTCAGGCCTAAAGAGAGAATATCCAGTTAGGTTAGGCATATACTTACAGCTTTTGAAAGAAATCTTCATCACGAAGGTGAATTTGTATTTTTATGACTTTAACTTTTGTTTCTAATAAGAAAGAAAAGTTCAATTTCTGTATGACGAAAACAAACATATTAAATTATAAGTAACTACAATCGTTCTCACACATACATTTATGTTTTTATACCCTTTTAGGGAGGGAATAGATTGTTTTACGTAAAGAAAAGCATTTAAACAGACAGACTGGGGACTAGGTTCAGGGCTTTGTAGAGATTTATATAACCACAGAACATTTGTGGGAAAGGAAGGATGTCTAATAGAGGTTTTTAGGAAACTTAATTTGTAATGTATTATGTGAACCCTGCTGCATCCCAGCCTCCTTGGATGTCTTCAGGAACTGTTCAGTGGAGGACTACATTAATTTTCAATACTTTTTGGAGCCAGAATTGCATTTCTTTCTTTGAATGTCATACAGACAAATATAATCCCCTAAGACTGGTCTTAGAGAACGACAAGTTTGTTTAAATACAATTATTTCTTATTAGTTTCACTGAGGAATAGAGAGCAGCTTCTGCTGCAGAATGAGACAGTGCGAATTCAAGGGAGCCAGCAGCTGGTAACCAGCCAGAAGGACCTGGAACTCTCTAGATGCCAAAATGTGACTCCCATGCAGAGTCTCTTAGATTAGTCAATACCTCTTAGCAAAAGTCATTCTGAAGAGTGAAAAGGAGTAATATCCATTTATCTTTCTACATTTATGTCTATATAGTCTACTGAGTTGTTTCTATATACAGATTTTGGTTCACAAAATTATCCCATATGAAAGTTCCAAAGAAGAAAAACTATTCATGATTAAAGTAACTGAAAATCAGGGCTCCTGTTTATAGCTCAGTTTTCCCCAGTTGTTGACAAGTGACTTCCTGTCTCAGCCAAAGGGTGAGGGAGTAAGGATAACGTAGCCTTTAATCAAAAAGGGGCAAAAAACCTTTAAAAAGTGGTTCCCAATTCTTTTAACTGTTCTATCAGAATTTTCTCTTAGTCTTCTAACATTGTTAGTTCACGTTTATAGAAGAAAATCATCTGGAAAGCAATCAAATCCAGTCAGGGATTGCCAGAGGGGCTAGGCAGGGTCTTAGAATGAAGAGATGCATTTGACCACTCCTTTAGCAAGCCCCTGGGTACTTGTGTGAGCATCTCTTGGAGAATTGGTGGTTGTTTCCTGAGAGTCATTGAGATTCCAAGTGATCTCCAGAGACTTCCAGCTGATATCCACCATTTAAGGAATTTAGCAAGAAGGCCGTGGCCAAGAGTTATATCCCAGACGTGGTCTTAGATTCAGCCTTTCCTGGTGTTGCTGTGGCAGAGTAAGCTCATTCTCTGGCTGTAGGGAGGGAGGCTCACCTTTCCTGGAAGGTCACTCCCTCCAGCAGCCTAAGAGCTTCAGGCACCTGTTCATTCTTTATTTAGTAATAGTCTACTCTGCAATCTACTATTCCCAACTGTCTCCTCTATTTTTATCCATGTCAAAGCTGGCTCTCCCTAGCTTATATGCTTTCTGCATCCTGACTCTCTCATCCATCCCACTCCATCCCTATGGCGCTCCCATCAGTAAATGAAAATAGTTCAGCAGAATGGCTGGTTGTCCTTGGCTGAGTTCTCCTTCTCTTGCCTTAGCTGTGTACTCACCCTTCAGTCCTTCCCTGCTTAACTCATCATGTGGAGGGCTTTCTAGAGTACCTTTCTCAGACATACCCCTCCTAGGAGAAGGTTAGTCTTAAAATAGTTCCCAGTTTGGCCAGGCATGGTGGCTCACACCTGTAATCCCAGCACTTTGGGAGGCCGAGGAGGGCAGATCACCTGAGATCTGAAGTTCAAGACCAGCCTGGCCAACATGGCGAAACCCCGTCTCTACTAAAAATACAAAAATTAGCCAGGCATTGTGGTGGGCACCTGTAGTCCCAGCTACTCAGGAGGCTGAGGCAGGAGAATTGCTTGAACCTGGGAGACGGAGGTTGCAGTGAGCCAAGATCACACAATTACACTTCAGTCTGGGCAGCAGAGCAAGACTCTGTCTCAAAAGAAAAAGTTCCTACTTCATTGCTCATTTTCTCACCTGCATGGTTTCTCTTCTAAGTCTCTAAGGGTTTTTTGGTTTTTGTTTTTTTCTTTGATCAAAAGATCATCACATAGAAATCAAAATACTCCTGGAAATTATAAAGCCTTATTAACAAATATCTTAATCATCAAACAGTTGAAATAAGACCCTATAAATGCTCGATGCCAAATAATAGGTTAATGATACTTACATTGGTTTTTCAGCTCATATTTCACTCCTGAGCTTTGCACTTACATAGTTAGCCATCAGCTAGGTATTTCCTCCTGGATATTGTCCATATCTTTCATTCTCTACATGTCCCAAGCCTGGTTCATCATCTTCTCCTTCAAGTCTTTTGTATCTCTTACTGTACTAAAATTGCATGCCATACTCAAGGTCCCTAAGGCAAAAATCTTGAGTCTTTGTGTGTGTGTGTGTGTGTGTGTGTGTGTGTGCACGTGTGCGCGTGTGTGTGTGACGATGATGATAAAGCTAAACATAAGAAATCTTTATTTGCATTTATGCAAAAAGGCTTAAATACTATATTCTTTGAAAGGGATAACAAACATGTAAATCGACTCCAAAGTAATTTAAACTATTTAATATAGCACTGTCCCGTAGAAATAAAATGCCAACTACAGTGTAATTTTAAAGCTTTTATTAGCCACATCAGAAAAACTAAAAAGAAACAGGAAGGAGTCAGTTTAATATATTTAACCTATAATAACTGTAATATATCATTTTGACATGTAATCAATGCAAAAGTTATTAATGAGATGTTTCACATTCTTACTTTTGTACTGTTTGATAATAGGTATTTACATCTACAACACATTTCAATTTGCAGTAGCTACACCTACAACTAGTGGCTACCAAATTGAACAGTGCAGATCAAAAAGAATCTCAATTAGGCAAGGTGTTGTGGCTTACGACTGTAATCCCAGCACTTTGGGAGCCCGAGGCCGGTGGATTACTTGAGGCCAAGAGTTTGAGACCAGCCTGGCCAACAATGTGAAACCCCATTTCTATTAAAAATACAAAAATTATCTGGGTGTGGTGGCACATCCCTGTAATCTCAGCTACTCAGGTGATTTAGGCACGAGAATCGCTTGGACCTGGGAGGTGGAGGTTGCAGTGAGCCAGGATCGCGCCACTGCACTCCAGCCTGGGTGGCAGAGACTATATAAAAACAAACAAACAAATAAACTCAATGAAAATATAATTTGAAAAAAAATCATAACATCAGCAAATTCTGACGTTATTCTAAAGTTTATAAATTTAAAATTTCAGAAAAAAATTCTGAAAAAGCAAAATAAAGTACTGTACAAGTAGAAGTATAGAAACTTAGATTAATGGAGGCAACAAACATTACAGTTACAAATAAGAATTTGGTTAACTCCAAACAATGGAGAAAGGGAGAGCCATTTAATAAACAGTATTAAGATCATTATTCAAGGAGGTGAGGAAATAATATTTTTAAGTCTCCCACACCTTTTTTACTATATATAAAAATAAGCTGCAGAGCATGTAAAGTATTACATTTAAAAGGAAGAAAGATAAATTAATTGAAAATAGAAAAATCATTATATCTTCAGAGAACTACTAAGTTTCTAAGAGATTATATGATAAAATAAATTACAAAGGAAAGGACTCAGAGATACAATGACAAATTTAACATGTGTAGAAAAAGAATGTGGACAATAAAACAAGAATGAAAATTTTGAAAAAAATGTTCTTCAGATTTATAAGAAATAATCAAGATATCAATTAGAAAAGGATACAAATAGATCATTATATTTAAAAATCAGAAGCAAGCATATAGAATCAGTATTAGTCAAATAAATGAAAACAACTGTAAGTAATATTTTATATAACTTAAATTTACTCAGTCAACATTTATAGAACACATATCACATGCAAAGAATTTTTCAAGGTTCTATGGATGTACAATTGAACAACACACACAAATACTCCTGCTGTCATGGAGTTTATATATTCTATTTTTTATATTCCATTGTGGAGAGAGAATGAATATATAAAGATGTAAATACATTCTGTAGGTGGCAAGAACCAAGAAAGCCAAGTACCCAAGAGTGTGGGTCAGGGAGCAGAAAAGAGGGGTGCTGTCCAGGACAGCCTTGTGGCTAAGTGTGTGTGAGCAGAGACCTAAGGGATATAAGTGAATCAGTGGCTGATGAAAAAGAGGACATTCCATGCAGAGTGAAAAGCAAGTGTCAATGCCCTGAGTAAAAGGATAGAAGCTAAAAGAAGTGGAGAGGTCAGAGATCCATCCTGTGGGTGTTTCAGGCTATCATAGTAACACTAAATGAGATGAAAAGCCATTTGAAGTTTTTAACCAGGGGAAGGATTGATCGAACTTTGTTTTAAAAGCAGTGCTTTTGCATGTGGAGGGTAGCATATGGAATGAAGGGGTGAAGAATATACTGTGTGGCACCAGAAGTAGAAGTAGAAAAAGACCAATTTTAATACTTCAACAGAGAGGTGAGGGTGCACCAGGATGAAGATGGTGGAGACAGTAAGAAGTAATCATTTCTGGGGATGTTTTGAATTTAAATTTCTGTTGACAGATCATGTGTGAGTTGTGAAAGAGAAAATTCAAAGATGAATGGAGATTTATATTCAAGAAAGGGGAAGAACTGTTCTGTTCACATTTCCAAGGGGGAAAGATAGATGTGAATAGAATACGCTTCAAGAATGGAGGTGGAGTGGTAACATTAAGGAAGTTAGAAAAAAATCAGCAATTTCTTTTTGGATATGCTATTTTTGTGCTACATAATTGATACCCAAATGGAGAAAGGTAAAGTAGACAACATTATTAGAAAATGTGTCAAACAGTTTAGTAGAATAAAGAACAAAAGAAGCAAATCATGTTATAATCTCAACAGATAGAAAAGAAGATTTTCTTAAAACACCTATGAAAAAATGTGGGGTGTTTGTTTTTTGTTTGTTTGTTTGTTTGTTTCAGAAAGTCAAGAATGGGAGAGTATCTTATTAACTTGCAAGTAATATATTCCAAAAACCTAGTGAATATAATACTTAGGTTAGTTTCTTTAAATTTCATAATTGTCATAAATGGCTGCTTTCTTATATTCTTTTGCATTATAATGGAAATCATCGCCAACAAAATAAGAAAAGAAAAAGAAACAAATGGTATAAGAATTAAAAAGTAAGAGATAAGCCATTAATTCTAGCAACACTTCAGAATGACCACATAATACAAGATCAGTAATGTGCCTCTACTCCATGTGCTAGTACACTTTTTCTATAAAAAAAAAAAAAAAAAAACAAGTTAGTAAATATTTTCACCTTTGCAAGCCATAAATCTCCATCACAACTATTCAACTCTGCCATGGTGATGTGAAAAAAAGCAGCCACAGACAATATATAAATGACTGGAAGTAATTGAGTTTCAATAAAACTGTACTTACAAAAACAGGTTGGTGGGCCAGATTTGGCCCCTCTGTCATAGTTTTCCGGCGTTACCTCTTCTCTATACCAATGTTACCAACCAGAAAAGGGAATCGAAAATGAAACACCTTTCACGGTAGCAGCAAAAACTGAGGCATTTAGGAATTAATTTAAACAATGTGGCACAATACCTTTACCGAGAACATTTAAAAATATTCTCAAAGATATTGAAAAAGACTTGAATAAGTGGAAAAATATACTGTGTTCACAAATGGGATATTTTATTGTGAAGGTATCACTATTCCCCAGATTAATCTCTAAATTAATTTAATCTAAATAAAAATTTTAGCCAAAATTTTAAAAAATATGAAAACACTTGTTCTAGGATTTATATGGAATATAAAACCCACAAATAACTAACTCAGTAAGGCAAAAATAAGAGCAAAGTAGGTTGCATCTTCTACTATATTTTAAAGCTATAAAGGCTTACTAAATAAAACAAAATTATTTTGGTGGAGAACAAACTAATGAAACTCAGGAGAGATAATATGCATGCATGTGTATATATGTTCTACATGTACATATACATATATATTAAAATTATATGAGGAAAGAAGCATCAAAACCAATGAGGAGACAATTCCTCATTTAGTAGATTATACTAGAAAAATCTCATTCAGTATGCAGAGCAAAATAAACTAGATCCTAACTTGTTTTGTTTTGTTTTGTTATTGAGACAGGGTTTCCTCTGCCCCTTTTGCTTAGGTGGGAATGCAGTGGTGCAGTCACGGCTAACTGCAGCCTCGACTTCCTGGGCTCAGGCGCACCACACACATTTGGCTAATTTTTTTTTTTTTTTTTTTTTTTGGTAGAGATGGGGTTTCTCCATGTTGCCCAGGCTTGTCTTGAACTGCTGGACTCAAGCGATCCGCCCACCTCAGCCTCCCAAAGTGCTGAGATTACAGGCATGAGCCACCATGTCTGGCCTAGATCCTTACTTTACAAAATATACTACAATGAAAGCCAGACTAAAAATATTAATTTAAAATTAGAAAGTCAAAATAGTGGAATATCTTTATAATCTTGTAATGGAAAAGATACATTTACACAAAACATGTAAGATATACTTACCTATTTGACAAAAATTAGAGATATCTTCTTTACAAATAATATTATAGGCAAAGTTAGTAAACAGATGAAAGAATGGCAGAGGACACCAATAATATCTGAAACTGTCCAGGGCTTAACATCTTAGTAACAGGAAACTCTTCCACATCAAAAGAAAAGAAAATGGACAAGTACTAAACTAGGAATCACACAAAAAAGGAAAACTGAATGGATTACAGATCTTAAAACTCATCAGTAAGCAAAGAAATGCAAATTAAACAACAATATCATTTTAGAGCCATCACATTAGCAAAATTTTAAATTTCACATACTGCACAATACTGATGAGAATGTAAGTCAACTGGAAGCTTCAGACCTAATTGATGAAAAGATTTGAGTCACTCTGAACAACAATCTGACAGTTCTTAATGAAACCTATTATACAAAAAGCCTGTGACTCAACAGTCTCACTCTTGGGTATAAATCTCAGAGACATGCTCTCAAAGCCCAGTATGTGACATTTGCAAGGATATTCACTGCAATATTATTTGTGTTTCCTGGAAATACAAGGTAACTTATACAGGAAAATATCACATATGTGCATTTAAAACTTTTGTAAATATCATGCTTTAGAAAGGTGCATACCTATCCAAAATGCTAATGTCTACTAGAGAAGGGATTGTGTTTGGGAGTCAGGAATAAAGGGAATTGAGAAAAGGGACAAGAGAAAGGTCTTAAATGCACTGAGAATGATGGAACTTCATAAACTGAGCGTATGATCAATTCCACACATGAGGTTCAAATAGAGAAATATCTTGCTTCAACACAGCAACCAAAAATCATTGAAAATCGTAACTAAGAATCATGCAAAAATATAGACATGCAAGGAAGTATCGTAGAAAAAAAGGAAAGATTGGTGTGTCTGCGTGATAGAATAATGTGAAAAAAATTTCCTTTGTTGTTATAATGTTGTTAGTTTTAATGAGACTTCTCTTTAAACACAATACAAGGGAAAGCCTAACAATGATGCTTGTTGTCAGTGCTGAATGTTTTCCAGAGGCAGTGGATAAGCAAAATTAATAGTCTGAGCAAAAGTACTAATTAGTTATTTACTGAAGCTTTGTTAATTTTTTCTTTTTTGCCTTATGATACCATAGTAAGTATTTTAGGTATTTCTAATATGTCACAATAACTTAGTTTCATTCATTTACTTAGCACATTTTTGTTCAGTTTTAAGTGCTGAGTATGGTAGCCTCCAGTAATAAGCTTTGGAATTAAGGAAAGGCAGTGGGGCTCTGTTTCAACATCCACTGGCAGATAAGTCTTGACAGCGGGAAGATTTTAAATCTTGTATGTGACCTCCTAAATCAAGAGTTGCAACCCTCTTCTAAGTTTTTATTGATAAACCCAAAAACATGAAAGGACTCATTCAAATCCACTACAACCTGTTCTCCTTGTTACATCTTTAGCCACCTGTATTTAAGAACATTTGCCTCCCACTATACCTCATAGTTTTTGTTACTTTGTTCTCCTTTTCTCCTGACCAATCTCCATTGCTGTAACACATAAAACTTCTATTCACTACCAGCTTGGGTTGTCCCACTTGGGGAATGACCTTCCTGCTAGCAGCAAATGAAGGTTTTCATGTGGTCGCTCCCTGTGGCAGTCTTCAGTTTAGGACCTTTCTAGAGTGGCCAATCCTGACATAAAGCTCTGGAATTCAGTCTACACCTATTGTGGCATGCTTTCACAAAGTTCTGAAAGCCTATTCTTAGGACCAACAGGTTTCAGACCAAATAGTCTTTTCGGACCAATAAGTCTTCAGTATGCCTACCATTCTGTGACTTCTAAGTCTTGAAACAGAGCAGATAACTTTTTTTCTTAAAAGGCCAGAAAGTGATTCTCAGGCCCATTGCTGCCTTCACTCTCCTCCTCTCTAAACTAATGGTCAAGCATGAGCCTAAAGCCAGATGACTGAATTGCAGTACCATTGCCACCACTTACTATCTGTGTCCTCTTGGGTAAGTTATTTGACCTTTCTGTGGCTCAGTTTCCTCATATGCAAATTGGAGAAAATAGTAATAATCTCATAAATTTGTTGTGAGGATTAATTGAAAACCTAGGTAAGTACTCATTGCATTTCTGCTATTATTGTTACTATATGACAACCACTCTACGCTCTGTGCTAGGTTTGCCACGTTGAATCAAACATAATCTCTGTTCTCATATTGCATCTATGTTAACAAGAGTCATCAATCTGTTATTTAGCATCAGATTTCCGTTGACTAAAAGGCAATGCCCTAGTTACATGTCCCAAACACTAGGATTCTTTGTGCCTCCAACCACCCTCTTCTACTTCACCTGTTGACCCCAGAGCTTTCAGGGATTCTTAACCCCTAATCTCTCACTTGTTGTTTCTCAGCCTTCAGGGGTTCTTAATATCATAGCCATCTGCTCCAATATCCCCACTCTCTAGAAGGGCAAACCTCGGTATATAAGAAAGAGAACACCAGGAAGAACGTTGTGAGCTTGTTTGTAAATAGAGCAAAGGCAACGTTCTTATAGCTCCTGTAATGATAAGTCAACAACTTATGTTGCAATTGAAATCTTCCTCATTGGATTTATGTTAATGTGTCAGTGAGGAAAGAGATCAAATGTAGTACCAAGGGTGAATTAAGAGTAGAAAAGTTTTATGAGAAATTACAAATTTAGGCTAGGTGCAGTGACTCACACCTGCAATCCTAGCACTTTGGGAGGATTTGTATTGTACTACGATACTGTAGTACAACTGTTAAGAAACTAGCTTCACCATAGACGAGAGATGCAGAAAAGAGAATAGATTATTGGGACGAAGCCAAGGTGGTTGGATTGCTTGAGGCCAAGAGTTCAAGACCAGCCTGACCAATATGGTGAAACCTGGTCTACAAAAAATACAAAAATTAGCCAGGTATCGTGGTATGCGCCTGTAATCCCAGCTATTCGGGAGGCTGAGGCACGAGAATCTCCTAAACCTAGAAGGCAAAGTTGCAGTGAGCTGAGACCATGTCACTGCACTCCAGCCTAGGCAACAGAGCAAGACTCTTTCTCAGAAAAATAAACAAAAACAAAAACAAAATAAACCCAGAAATTACAAATTAAAATTTGGTTCAAGAAAAGCCGAAAGGCAACTAGTCCAATCAGTTTGGCTACAATATATGATCCAGGCAAGACTCCATCTGGTTTAGATGCATCCAGGAGTAAACATGGTACCAAACAATAAAACTAAACAATGCTGTAGTACAACTGATAAGAAGCTAACTTAATCACAAATGAGAGATGCAGAAAAGAAAATAGATTATTGGGAAGAAGACACTGAATAATTTCAGTGAAGACTTGATGGCTGCAAAGGTTGATTCAATCCCTCTGGGTTTATGAAAATAAATCTGTAAGGCATACTATTAACACTTCAACCCAAATGAACCTTGCTTACCCACTGCTCTCCCTTGGAAACCACACAGAACAGGTGTAATATATGTGAGAGGGTTGTGTATGGGTATGTATATAAATTAGGTAATGGAATAAGTAATGCGCTCAAGACTTTAAAATTTGAAAATTGAGTCTCTTGGTGAAGCATACTAAAGTTTATCCACCCCCCAACATTTCTTACACTTATAAAGTTACTATTTGCCTTTTACTTGCCAGGTGTGTAGCTAAAATGCTAAACCATTGGCAATGGCATTTGCAAGCAGATGTCAAAGAGGATGAAATTTGGAATCTTAGACTTCATTGTGCAGAAAAGAAGTATCTAGATAGACTGATAGGATGGTGATGTGGTTTGGATATTTAATCCCTTCAAATCTCATGTTGAAATGTGATCCTCAGTGTTGGAGGTGGGCCTAGTGGGAGGTGTTCTGGTCATAAGGATGGATACCTCATGAATAACTTGGTGCCTCATGATTTCTGCCTCTCTCACAATGTAACGGGCCTACTCCGCCTTTGTCTTCCACCATGATTGTAAGCTTTCTGTGGCCTCACCAGAAGCTGAGCAGATGCAAATGCCAGGCTTGTATAGCCTATAAAATCATGAGCCAAAAAATTTCTTTTTTAAAGTAAATCCTCCAGTCTCAGGTATTCCTTTATAGCAACACAAAATGAACTAATAGAGATGTCCTGTCCTTAGGGGAAAGGTACCCAGGTCCTTGGATTAGAAATATAGTTTCAATAGCCTAGCCTCTGGTACAAATTGTATCTAAAATGTAAACTATTTGAAATCAGTTGAATCTAGAATCTGGTAGGTAGATAGATCTGGTGGACTGAGAGGAGGCACAAAGTGTGCAACTCATTTCTTTTCTTAATGAGGTGCTAACAGCTAAATGTTGTTCTAGAATTGTGTCTCCAGTCCTGCCTGAGGCTAACGTATATATACTCATTCATGTCTGAGTGTAGTATCTAATCAACAACAAAACTAGCTGCTAGATTTCAGTGCTAACTTCTGCAAATATGCAAATGACCACACACTGACACTCAAATATTTATTCTTATTAATAATAAACCTCAAAATCTAACATACTGGTACAGACATCCTGTTTATTTAGAAATATTCCAAGATAAAGCCACTGCTTCTCTTGCAAATATATGTGCTACTTTGTTAACAATTTGACAGGAATTTTAGGCTAAACAACTATTACCTTTTCTCCCAGGCCAAGTTGCCTTTTGCTGATGTAAATGTTGACTACAGCAAGTGAAAAGCATAAAAAAAAATAATGATATATCCCTAAAAAAAAATCAAGAAAGGAGAGTTGCAGTCCTGTCTGAACAAATATCATTAAACTTAACATACCTAGGGGGCAGGGATTTGTGTCAGTTTTATATCTCCAGCATCTAAGAGAATGCTTATGAGCTGGAGACACAAAATACATATTTCTTAAATGAATGGTCTTTAATTTTTAAATTCTTTTCCAATTCCAATGATAAACTCCACACTTCATTCTCTTATTTCTTTTGTTCCATTTTCTCCTTTTTTGTGCATCATTCCTCCAGTATCTCTAGTAAGCACATCTCTATCCCCAAGACACATGCTATCAGCAAGAGCAGCTGATTTTCCCTCCTTCCCTTCCTTCAGTGCAGCTTAATGTGATGCCAGTGTATCATCGAGGCATTTCCTAAGGGAAAAGAGAGATTTCAGAATCTTGCAGAATCAGATTTTGTTCTTCAGAAATGATAACTGAGTAGATAAAAATCTGTAAGACATTCACTCTTTAAAACTGTTTCTACCTTAGAAGACAGGGAGGATTGAGGGTTCAGTCAAGAACAAGCATCCTTACTAAATATATTTTCTTTAAATAAGAAAGCTTTCCACCACCAACAAAATTTTTTTTAAAAATACAGCAACAACAACAAAAACCAGTGATTCTGTGAGATGTAATTACACCTCAGGAAAACCACATAATTTTAATTCTGCCAAAATATGTCGGAATATGGTGAAATGTTTAGAAAACGTGTCCATCTGAAATTCTTTACTGGGCGAAAAGGTATCTTACAATAGCAATCCCAAGAGTATTGAAACCTCCAGTATATCAGGACGACCTTTCAGACTGTGCCAATGTTGACAAAATCAAGGAACTCTTTGAAAATCTAGATAGGCCAAGCAAATAAGAAACGCCAAGAGATCATACTATGTATTTAAGTGAACCAAACCAAGCTTGTTTGTAACTTGACAACATTCCTATGAATCAGAAGTTATAATGCCTTTTAAAAAATGTCTTAGGGTTCTAAATTTTAAGTTTCATCTCCTGAAATTGTTCATGCCATTTTTAAGAAATTCCCATACTAGCAATTAGCTTTAATAGGTTTTTAAAAATCAACTTGCATTTAAACCACTTAGCATTATTGAAATATGTTGAAGCCACTTCAGGTGTTTGCCTGGAAATCACAGAATCATATGTATGCATATGGTTATGTATGCATATGTATGTATATGCATGTTTATGTATGTGTATATTTGTGTGTGTGTGTATATACCTGTATATGTGTTTGCATATGTGTGTGTGTATATATAATGTTTAAATGTCTTTAAGTACAGAAACAACAAAAAATTCAAACTCAATGCTTGTTTAGGTCAAAATTAAATGCAGATTCTCAAGCCTTAGCATATTAATGCTCTCCAGCTCAAAAGATCAAATGTCAGCATTCACAGTACTTGTAGCGGATTTAAGACAACAGTGAACAAGAATCCCAGATGCTTTGCCTTATCAGCAAATCTTTTTCAGGTAACTAATCCTTAGCTGATTATGCAGTTTTGATACCTAAGAGATGTCTTTTACTCCTTAAGTGTCTGTCTGATTGCATTTGTTCTAACAGCTTAACTGCAGTGTCCTGTCTTTATTACCTGATTTATTAAGTAGCCAAGGGTCAAACATGCTTTAATGTCTACAGTAGATTTCAGTGATGTGGGCAGCATAATAAAATGAGATCCAAATAAATGACTGTGTTATAAATATTTCACATTGTGAAAAAAATGGCAGAAGCTTTTGGCCTTTACTGAGTCCTTCTGAAAGGATGTGGTTTTCAAACAACAGAGCCACTTCAAAACCAAACTCTAATTTTAATTCAAAGATGATGTCTCTCAGTGTTCCTCACCTGAACTCCAGTTGGTATGCAATTCCTAATAAAATTTCTAGGTGAAGGACATCACTGTTTTGTCACTGGATAATGTTCTGAATACCATTTCCATCTCAGCAGCCTCTATTTGGCAGCTTAATACCGCTATGAAGTGAAAGGCATGAATAATTCTGGTGTTTGGGGAGTGAAGAATATTTTTAAATAAGTCAAGGTAGGAAAGAATAGGCTGGATCTAGGGAAAATAACTTATTCACAACTATTTGAAAAAAATGCAGATAGCATCACAAAGCTAAGTCTCCTGCTTTCATGTTAAGGATGAAGGATATTTCTTAGCAATTCTGGAAGTCAGCCAGCCTTTAGTTCTTTTGCATTGTAATGAGCCACTTCCTTGTTCTCTGTGTATGCACGCTGTTGTCCTTAATGACCTTCATTTCTTTCTATAATTGTGGAAACATTTAAGAGGAGCTCTACCCTTTTTATAAATTTGAGTGCACAATACAGTATTGTTAACTACAGGTGCAATGTTGTACAGCTGATCTCTGGAGCTTTATTCATCTTGCCAGACTAAAACTTTATGCCAATTGATTAGTAACTCATCATTTCCTCCCCCTCCCACCATCATCCAACTATTTCTATGAGTTTGAATACTTCAGATACCTGATCTAACTGGAATAATGAAGTATTTGTCTTTCACACTGGCTTATTTCACTTAGCACAATGCCTTCATTGTCAAATATGGCAATATTTCATTCTTTCTTTAAGGCTTAATAATACTCCAATTTTTTGGTATATATTATATTTATTTATTCATCCTTCAGTAGACATTAAGGTTGTTTCTACTCTTGGCCATTGTGGATAATGCTACAATGAACTTAATAGTGCAAATATCTCTTCAAGATACAGATATCAATTTTTTTTAATAAATACCCAGAAGTGGAATTGCTGGATCATAAGGAAGTTTATTTCTACACCTGCTTTAATCTTCATCAGGGTTATCCCTATTCACTCATCAGGTCACGTCTTAGCTAACACTTCCCAGAAGAAATCTGTTTGGCCCCACCCTCTTGCAATTGTATTTCTCCACTAGAAAGGGTCACAACTGAACACGCATAGACCCCAGGCCACCACATTTCACCAAGCCTGCTTATCCTCCTTCTGTGTTCCTCTCTCAGAGAATGGCTCCACATTCATGCAGTATATCCATGCATACATACAGCGGCCCAAGACAGAAATGTGATGCCATCTTTGGTTCCCCAGTTTTTGTTCCCAATATCAATTGGTGAACAAGGTTCTCAGTCAAATCCAACCGCTTCTCACTATGCCTACCCTGATTCCTCCAATTCAGGTCACCATCTTCATCTCTCATTTGCTTGATGACAATCTCAAAGTTTCCTGTTCTTGGCTCTCTGATATCTGTTCTCTAGTCTATTGTCAGCCATTTTCTAACATGTGAATCTAATAATTTATTCTTTAGTACTACCCATTTACTAGCCTTCATGATATAATCTAAACTTCTTGTCATGATTTACAAGGTATGTCATAATCTCTATTCCATAATCTGTGGGGTAGATATTATCACTCTTAGTACAGAGATAATCAAATTATAGTCTCAATGATATTGAAAACCTTAATTAGTGTCATACAGCTGGGAATTGGTGGTGTTAAGAGGTGAATTCATATTTAAGTTTGAATTGAGAAGTTTGATTCAGATTTAGAAGTTTTAATTTATTTGTTGCCCAGGAAGATATACATTCCAGGGTCCCACTTTACATACTTATGATTTTATACACAGAACAGCATGGTTAAATTTCATCAGAATGTTACCTGTATATAAGTTTTTATACAACTCTTACTTGTTATCTTAATTGGGTTCTCCTTAAAACAGAGTCTGATGAAGGATTTCTGTGCAGGCAATTTATTTGGGAGTTGCTCCCAAGGAGCAAGAGTGGGGAGGATTACGAGAGAGGGAAGGAGGAATAGTCAACAGAAGTATGTGTTAAGGAATGCCAGTGCTATGACAGTGGGGTTTAATTCTGTCAGGACCTCTTGAGAAGTGTCCAGGGTGCCTCCCAGAATTCCTACCTGAGGGATAGAAAATGGAGAATTTTCCATCAGCTTCTGTCCTCATTGGTTGAGAGTAGCCCTCTGGGGTGTTAATTTCTCCCAAGGTTCTAAACTGCACAAATGCAACAACCAAGCAAGATCTTGCCAGATCCTGAGGTCTGCAGAAGACCAGGTCAGAAAGCAAAAACAGACAGCGCACACATAGTCTCTCTGCCAGAATGATGCGAATTGAAGGCCACATAGACCTACCTACAACAACATCCAAGATGGTGGCTTCAAGGATAAATCTGGGCACCAGGCATCTAAAACATCCATGTCAAGAATGAAATAATTTAGAAATAGAATGCTATTTGCTAATATTTCTAGATTCAGAACAAATTTCAAGTACAAATCATTGATTATAGATCAATACAAATACATTTTTCACTGATTTTTCTCTGCAGAAAACAAAGACAATTAAATTATGGGTAGGTGGTTTTATTAAATGATTCATTTATTGCAAATAAATGACTTTCCCATACACACAGTTCTTTCCTGGCCCTTGACTGCATACAGTTAGAGGCACTCATCACCTCGGAGGAGAGCTGGCACACCCAAATAAACCAAACAGCAAGTCTATTTCTTATATTTCTAAATAATTGCTAGGTATTTAGCTGCAAAGCTGGGCTAACCAAGAAATAATTCTTTCTGGAAAAGGAAAAGAATTCTCCACTGTAATAGTCCATTTATAGAAATGTTAAATATTAAAAATTCTAGGCCCTAAATTGTTCACACAGAAAATGATTTTAGCAATTGGTAAGAGCCTTTGAAGTCCTATGACTGATATTTTTGCTATTTTTTATTCTCAGTCAATTCTTAAGTTTCTTTGCTGATTTATGTATTAGGGCCTTCAGAACTATGTCAGGATCATCTGTAACTTGCAAAAATGAAATAGTTCACCTATTTTTGGAACACGAACTCTTTATAGCTATTTCACTTCATTTAAAAATGTATATTAATATATCCTTAGACAGGGATAGGGACAAGATAAAAATAGGATGTAACTTAACATATTAACAATAGTGACTGCTTAATGTTGGAATTAAAGAAATTGTATTTTCTTCCTTGTGTTATTTCTGGATTTTCTATAGGTCTCACACAATTTTTGTAATATGAAACAATCCTATACTATACATACATTTTTTGAAAGTTAAATTAAAAATAAAACACTTTAGTAACCACTTTAACCTTAAATGTGGCCTAAGATACTTTTTATGAAAAACTCTCGACATGAGCTCGTATGGAAAAGTTTCCCTCGCAATGAAAAAGTCTCAACCATTTGACTGTATACTGAGTTAACTTCTTTCCCATTTGTCAGAGATGTTAATACCTTTGGTTTGGAGCCCATGCAGAAAGGGTCTGAGAGGTGATGAACAATCTGTATACAGAAATGGGAGCTACAGTGGGGAAAGACTACAGTGTCCTTTTTGCAAGATAGGTTGCAGCAGAGCCTTCCAGGCAGGAATGAGGGAAGAACTGCAAAATCCCATTGGCCTTAATTTTGACTATGTAAGGACAAACATAGAGCACTGTACCATTTGTCATTTCATGTCGTGCCTTTATGGGTTGGTGATGACCTTGCAGTTTCTGGATAGATTATTCCACCTGCTCTTCCATAGGCAGGTTCTTCTGGATATATTCCTCTGTATTTCTCTTCCTATGCTGATGGAAAATTCCAGAAAGAAATCAGAAACTTTTTACTTAAGGGAGTTGTTGAGCCCATTAATCATTAACCACTGTAATCACAACAAACCAGCCAAAAAAATCGCTAACAGGCAATGCCGATAATTCTGTCAGGCTCACTGCTTACTCCTGGCAAACCCTAGGTGGATCTTTATGTTGATAACCTTGGGTCACTTCCGAGGCTCCCCTTTTCCAGAAATGCCTGACACTGGTCAGCTGTCAAAGCATTTCTAGAGCTCCATCTCCTTCTCCTTCTCTTCCCCCGTGGAGACTGGCTGTGGAGTGGAGCTCCGCCTTTCTCCTCTACCATGTCACTTTCAAAGATAATCACATAGGCCTTTGGGGTTTGTGGCGGGGGGGTTGTTTTTATTTATGGGGGTTTGTTTGTTTGTTGCTTTGCATCATGGAAAAAATTGGGCATAACTAAAATAACAAACAAGAAACAAAGTCTAGCTTCTGAACATCATAGACCTCACTCTACAATGCTGATGCATTACTGAGATGGTATCTAGTTCCATCTCCACTTTCATTCTTCAAGTTGTTGTTCCCCAAATATCCCATCATTTTCTGACCTCGTTAGAAAAAGGGATACAGAATCTTCCCTATTCAAAGTCTTTTTATTCTGTGTATGTTGGCAAGGAAAGAAACCAGGACAAAACAGATGTCCTTTTGTCTTTAGTGATTAATTTGTCTCTCTGTGAATGTCCACACTAGCTGTTAGAGAGGCTTTACCTACTTCCCAATCTCCCCACCATTATATGTTCTCTAAATATTAGATATTTTCCCTTCACAGCAGTTTCTCAGCCTTGACACTGCTGACATTTTGGGCTGGATGATTCTTTGTTATGCAGGGCTGGCCTATGCATTTCAAGATGCTTTGCAGCATCCCTGGACTCCACCCGCTAGTGTAGGTAGTACCAGCCCACCCCTTATCCTGGTTATTCATTCCTCAAGTTGGTGCTCCCCAAATATCCCATGACTCTGACCTCCCCATTAGAGAAGGGAATGCAGAGCGTTCCCTACTTGAAGTCTTTACTTCTGAGTATGTTGGCAAGCAAAGAAAATAGGGCAAAACAAAATGTGCCCTTTGTCTTTAGTGGTTAATTTATGACAACCAAAAATGTTGCCAGACATTGCCAAAAGTCCTCCGAGGGAGAGGGGGAAAATGACCCCTGCTTGAGATTAAAAACCCCAGCTCTAGAGAACTTATTAAATTTGTAATTATATGTTTATTTGTGTGATTTTAAGTAATTATTGTGTCTTCCACTAGGCTGTAAATTCCAGAATACCAGGATCATCTCTGTTCTAAAATATCCCTAACTTCTTTTCCCGTCACATAGTAGCTATATATTAAATATACATTGACTTAGTTAATGAATGAATTATGTGATCCATTTTATGAGCAATCATGATAATTCTGAAAGACCCAGGGTTAGTGTCACCACCACATTTCACAAGAAAAATGACTATTCTTGCTATGCAACAAGAATTATATTTACAAACTTCAACAATATATAAGGGACGTGACATTTGAGACATGTGAGTAACTTTTTTCTTATATTATTATTTGAAAAACTTACAAGTAGAAGAGTTTAATTTTTTCAAAAATTCATTTGAATTTTATGTTGTATTCTCCATAAACTATATCTAAATGTTTATAAGTATGTGAGTACATTCATTAATGCCGAAATCAGAATAAATGTTTAGTTCTCTTAAAACATTTTATTAGCCAGGTGTGGTGGCTTACACCAGTAATCCCAACACTTTGGGAGGCTGAGGCAGGCAAATCACTTGAGGTTGGGAGTTCAAAACAGCCTGGCCAACATGGTAAAGTCTTGTCTCTATTAAAAATACAAAAATTATCTTGGCGTGGTGGTATGTACCTGTAGCACTAGCTACTCAGGAAGGCTGAGGCATGAGAATTGCTTGAACCCAGGAGGCGGAGGTTGCAGTGAGCCAAGATTGCACCACTGCACTCCAGCATAAGCAACAGAGTAAGATTCCATCTCAAAAAAAACAAACATATATTGATAAAATTATTATAATTTTTAAAAATTTAATTACAAAATTAATATTCACACACTCTAAAAAAAATAAAGAATCTAAACTATACAAATAAAACAAAGCCCTTGACTGTTTCACAAACTAGTGTTGTCCTCATAGTCGAAAACCATAGTTTTGTTTTTTAATAAATATTGAGATATTAAGGTTCTTTCCTTGCCCTTGACTTTCCCATACACACAGTTCTTTCCTGGCGCTTGACTGCATATAGTTAGAGGCACTTATCACCTCGGAGGAGAGCTGGCACACCCAAATAAACCAAACAGCAAGTCTAGTTCTTACATTTCTAAGTAAACTTTTAAAAATCATGATTAAAACCATAGTCCTTAAAATCTTTTTTAAAATTTTTGATTACAAATATGATGTTTTTGATTTTGAGGTTTGAGAGTCAAAAGTAAAATTTGGGCAGAACTGAGTAAAAGGGAAAACAGCTACAAACAATAGCTTGAAAAGAGAATCGCTGAAGAGTCAGAATAACTACCCCATCTCCATCCACCCCATCTCCATCCCTTCTCCCGCTAGCATACTAGATAATGCCAGTCCTTAGAATGGTGGGAGAGTGACTTTCAGATGTCCATGTGGGTCTTGGGGAAGAGAAGGCTGACCAGGTGCTACAACACTGACGGAAGGAGGGCTGTTCCAATGACCTATTACTGCATAACAAATTACCATAAAATGTTAATGATTCAAAAGTAATTATTTTATTACTTCTCACAGTTTCTGTTAATCAAAAATTCAAGAAGAGCTTGGCTGGGTGGTTGTGGCTCTGAGAAGCCTATATATTCAGTGTCCATTTCCTTTGAATGGTATAATACCTCTCAATAGATGCCAGCATCGGCAAATACCAAGTGAAGACCATCCCCACCCCAAACCTGATGGTCCTTTAGCACCTGTGAATGTACATGCCAGCTAAGAGAAAGAGAAAGTCCTGAAGTAACCAGATTAAGTTTTCTACCATCAGTCCACATGGGAGCTCAACATATAATCTCTATGTTGATTTACAGAAAAATAAAGAATGCTATTCATTTCATTTTCACGTGATACCCACTATATTACTGTTCCCTCTTCGATGAATATTTAGATTGTTTCCAATTTTTTACCATAGAAATTATGCTGCAATGACAGCTTGTACATGCTTATATGTGTACATGTCTATTTCTCTAGAAAACGTAAAAGTTAGGTAAAAATTCCACAGATGCCTTGTGCTTTTCCACAAGGAATTATTCTGCCCAACCATTTATTGTATTACTTGAATGTGAGCGACTTGAGGACAGGAATTTTTGTGTGTTCTGTGCATATTATTTGTACAGCAAACCTATGTTAAATATAGTTCTCCTTTATGTATCAAATAACTCTATTCTTTCTTCTGGATATGTTTACCTTTGGAATAATCTCATGAGCCCCTTTTCTCAGAAAGTTTCATGTCTCCTGAATAAAACTAATGCCACAAGCAGTCTTACGAACCAGCTAAGGAAGATTCAATAGGAGTTTGAGTAGCAAGCTGGGTAGGGACCCCCTGCTCAGGAATATTAACCTTGTCCTCTTAGAAGCTGTAATTTTTATAGCATAATTGTTAAGGGTCTTGAAGAGGTTTGATCCTCTACTAAAAATGCAAGTGTTCTCAGTAGATAATAAATCTTCTGCCCCCACCCATTACCACCAACAAATTATACCATAGTTATCAGCTGGTAATTTAAACATGGCTTGACAGAAATAAATAAGACCAATTTTAATTGAGACTGTAAAAAAAATAAGAAGACTAAAAGAGAAGGATGCCAAAGACATAAAATCTCCTAACTTCATTTTGCCTGGGGCCCGCCTTGACTGTATTAGAGATGACGAAGTTCATGCTTAGAGAACTTCAGTTACTTGACAGTTACGTTTCATCTATGAATATCACTCATTCTTTACTTCTCAGATTTTCTTTTACCAATATAAATCCACTGGATAAGTGCTATACCCATTTCTACTTAATGTATGAAGACTGCTACATTATCAGACATCAATAAGAGTCTATAATGTCACAATGCTGTCATTAAAATGTTCAGTTTTTTTTTTTTTTTTTTTTTTTGGAGACGGAGTCTTACTCTGTCACCCAGAGTGGAGTGCAGTGGTGCAACCTTGGCTCACTGCAACCTCTGCCTCCCGGGTTCGAGTGATTCTCCTGCCTCAGCCTCCTGAGTAGCTGGGATAACAGGTGCGCACCACCACACCCAGCTAATTTTTGTATTTTGAGTAGAGATGTGGTTTCACCATGTTGGTCAGGCTGGTCTCGAAAATGTCCAGGTTTTATTCCTCTTTCACATAGGTTAGCCCAGGCATGCAGAACAATAGTGCTTGCTCTCTCATCTACACAGCACCACCATAGTAGAAATTGGGTTTTTAAAATCCCAAACAAATGACTAAACAAGAAAAATGTAGACCAGGTTTTTTTCCAGAGTATCTTAAAACTGTGGATAACTTTTTTCAGTCAGCTTGAGACTTTATACTTTTAGCTAAATATAATTATGGAATAAATAGAACTTGGGAAAAAGGTGGGAGGGAAAGGGAGATTGCTGACCTACCCTCAAGGATGTTCTTGAGACTTTTAGGATTACAAAAGCCATTGTTTTCTGCTTCTGTAAATCAATCAATAGCAAAGGTTTCACTTAAAAGTATTCTCTGGGAAAAAAGCAAGACTAGTAAAACAAAAGAAAAATCTATACGAAAGCAAATTATTTTTCGTTCTTATTTCATTTTGTCAATAGGGTAATGAACAATTAGAAGATGAGGATATGCTAGCTCTGCTGGAAGTCTAATAATTTAATTTTTTTTCTGGGCTTGGCCCCTATGTGTGCTTCTAGAGAAGGGAGCTCTTAGCATTTCAAAAGAGTGTTAATAACCCAAGACTTCATTGGATTGAACAGACTTGGATGATTCCTTCTGTTCCTATGGCTTATTCTTAGCTCATCTTCGAATGTCATTTAGATGGATTCAAATCTTGGTGCTGATACTTACTTGCTATGCTGACCGTGGACAAATCATTAACCTCTTGGTATCTGTTCCCTTAGAGATAGTAATGGTCTGCTTTATAATATTGCTGTACTGATTAAATGTTAAAATTAGAGAAATTAAAACAGTGCTTGGCATATAGGAAGCCATTTCGTGAGGAATTCAATTCACAGATATTTTCTTTTAATGAAGCAGACAATACACTGACATTAAAGAAATAAAATAAATTCTATTATTAAAAATAATTTATTAAGATTCAAAGCAGGATCACATGCTAATGAATGAAAAACAAGATTGGTATCTTACACAACAGATGAATATTCTTTGCAACGTAGCTGTAATTAGAACTTTAAGTATTAGACAAATATTATTTTTGGCTGTACTTCATGCTTTGGAATTATGATTATTGATCTCTAAAAACAACTACCTACAAATCTCAAAGCATTACTTCTAATAGTTCCTCAAAGTAGCTGATGATAAGAATAACTTGAGAGCTTAAAAAACACACACACACATTTCCTAGCCTTACCCCTGCAGAGTCTGATTCTCCAGAACTAAAGTGGGATCAAGGAGTTTTCCATTTAGGGTGTTGTATTGATCTTTTTTCAATCTGGGAGTCATTGATTCAAGAGAGTTCCACTCCAGTTAGCTACATTATGCTCCCTTCTTGACCCTATTTTTCAAGAAAGATCAGCAGACATCAGGCCACAGCTGAGATCAGGCTGCTCCCAGCTCCATCCTGGATTTTCCTGATGGTGTTGCCTTACCCACTTCAAGGATTTCCCACCAACCACATTTAGCCTCTTCTGCTGGGATTTACTAAATACTGAAGATTTTTAAAATACTTTTTAGAAATGTGTTAGTAACCAAATATTTCATTTTGTCAGTAATTAAAACCGGTTGAAATTATTGGCTTAAAAAACACACTTTTTGGTAAACGCTGTCTTTTTTCAAACAATTAAAGCAAGTTAATTATTTATTTCCATGAAATAATAAAGACACTAACATTACTGAGCCTTTACTCTGTCTCAGACACAAGCTGATTTTACTCTTCGTAATAACCCTGCAAAGTAGACATGATTTTACTGTCTTGTTGATTAGGAAATTGACATTCAGTTCAGTTGAGTAACTTGTTCAAGACTCCACTGCCAGTAAAAGGCTGAGCTCAGGTTCCGATCCAGATTTCTGATTCTACATTCACAGCCATTTCCTCCTTCACTGACCAGTAGTGGGGCATCTCCCTTCTGCAGTGAAAATTACATTCAACTAGATTTTTTAAAACTATAATGTATTATCAATGTATAATACATTTTTGGTAACCTTTCTTTTTAATAGACAATGTCTTTTTTGTTAGAATTACCCCACAGCGCACTGTGAATAGGCTGTGAAAATTGGCAGCACAGACCAGAGTCTGATTTAGTCAAACATCAATCTATTTGTAAAAGTTCTCAGAAAACAAAAAAAAAAATGTCTTTAACACTTTGCCAAGCGGTGGAGAGGAGGCTGGCTTGAGGGTTACATGTGCTTTCTTCCCACAGCTCAGAACAGTCTACTTCACAGCTTCAAACATCAGTACATATATTTTTCCTCTTGTTTGATCACCTTGGAAATGTATTTGCTCTATAAGACATATGAAACTGCCAGGCAGCCCTCCAGATGCCCACAGGTGTATAAAACCCATCATTTTGGGTTAGGTGCCCTTCTTAGCTTGGTCAGTTTGCTGCCACCAGGAAGGGGAACGTTTGCATCCTCTGAGTGGCAGCCACTGCTCCCAACACCTGCTCCAAGCCCTTTGTCTTTCTTCATTTAAACCCTTTACCCAAAGTTTCTTGGCTGAGCAAGGCAGGAAAATCTCCTCAAAATAGATGACTGAGCATATATAACCCACTTTTAAAATCTTGTAGGGCTGAGTTAGGCTAATGACTTGGGGTCATTTTCCAGCTTCATTCCATTTTTATTTACTCATTTATTCACTCATTCATTGATTCAATACTTTTTAAGGGGCAGCTGTGTGCCAAACACTCTACAAGCACTAGGTATAATTAGTTATCCACTGTCCATCCTGAGAGATGGTTTATAAAAGGCAGGCTGATGGAGTAATGTGCAGGGCACTGAGAGGACAGGGAAAGGTTATCCATCCCAGCGAGAGGAGGTGGGCTGAGGGTGAGGGAAAGCTTCCCAGGAAGGCGACCCCTTAGTTCATTCTGACAGGATGAGTGGGAAGAATCCAGCTGGGATGGGAGACTGGGACTTGATGAGGGGCATTGTGGACAATGGGGACAACATAAGCCCAGACTTTAAGGAGGTCACCAAGTGTGTGTGTGTGTGTGTGTGTGTGTGTGTTGGTGTGTGTGTGAGTATGTGGGGGCTGTGGGGATGCGTATGGGACAGTGTGTGTTGGGGAGGAGGGGGACCGCACCAGCTCTGTATGTCTAGTGTGGAGTCTGAGGTGAGGAGCCCCAGCAGATGAGGCTGGAAAGGCAGGAGGTGAGGCCACTGTGGTGCTCCTGAGATAGTGAAATCAGTTCATTGTGTCATCAGGGAGCAGAACAAAAAAGTTAAGAATGAAAGACTACACTCATAGCTGCCTTGTTACTCCTCTATAGATACTGATCAGAAATCCTGAGGCATTCCAAGATCTAACAGCTTCCTAAAGCCTGAAAATAAAGACTGACACTCTGTAGGGTACTTGGCAGCTCTTCCTCAAAAGCTTCTCTGGGATTTAGTTTCTTAAGTGGGGAAGTGAAGAACCAGAATTCTGGAGTTATGATGTACAAAGGCTCAGAGGTTGACTGCCTGGGTCTGCATCCTGACTCCAATTGCAAGTTCTGTAAGCTGAGGTCAATTAAGTCTCTTTTCTCAGTTTCCTTGTTTATAAAATAAGGAAGATTATGGTCCTTATCTTTGAGTTGCCCTATTCATAAAATGTTCACAAAGAGGTAAGAAGCTTACCTGGCACAAAAGAAGCACTCAGTGAATGTCCATTATTACTGTAATTGTTGTTATAGAGACTCATCTTAAATCTAATACTTTAAGACTCCCCAGTTATCTTCCATATTTACTGCATAATTTTCATTGTAAAAGTTTAGAAAAGGTTTAGAGAAAGAAAAAGATTTGGGGGCTACAGTGTCATAAACTGCCACATTATAACTATGGAAGCATTTTTTCTGCCTATTTGCTTATTGAAAATATAATTTATAATACCAAAGCTCATGCATGTAATGCATATAGTTGTTTTAGGATTAAATAAAGGAAGTATGTAAGGATGCTGAAATGCATGGTACAGGCATCTGGTATGCATATTCAATACGAAATAAATAATTATATTCCCCTTTGCACAAATATAAATGGTTACTATTTCCACTAGAGTAGAGAGAATATAGACAATAGAGCATATGTAACTTTTTGATTAGTCCTGCAAATGTAAGGACAAGAAGATACATGAAATTAATAAGTATTTTATCAAAAACAAACAAAGTGGAAATACTTCTACAGCCACCTGTGGAATTGTGATTATTGATAGCCACAGAGATATATTTAATAATAGTGCTTTATGGATATCAGTGACATCAACATCACGCAAGCTGAGTGATGGCAATGATATTATAAAACCTTGAGATATACACCTGGAGGATGGAGAAGAAATCCTCCCTCCATACAAAGCAAGAGGTTACAAAGCAAACTAAAAACAGCGGTGATAAAAAAAATATATATGTTCTTAGAAATGTTAATACTAACCATGATCCAATAGATATATTAAGAAAAAGTCATCTTGTGAACAGCATAGAATTATTTATTGAGTAGAACCAATGCATATATTGATGTATATGACTAAGCTAAAAGCAGAGCTTTTAAGTGGGATCTAGATAGAAGGAAAAGTAATCATGATAAGGCTTCCCCACACTGTCACTGAGTGTCCTGTGGGTGACAACGGCCCTCAGCACATGCTAAGAGGGTAGCAACTAGTTATTTGCCAAACTTGTTCCCGTGCCTCAGCCTTCTCTTACATAAGCCACCCCTTCTATTCCATTTCCTCACTTAAAAGTCACTTTCAAGACCCCTGCAACCAAGCAAACTAGGAAAATACTATCTTATTCTCTCACTCATGGAGGCAGCCTCCAGGCCTGCCAGCCACAATAATGGGACATTTTTTATTTAAATTACCAAACCCATAAAGTCAATCAATAAATATTTACTGTTTTCCCAGGAAGTTTAAGCATCTAAGACTCATGGAACTGGCAAAAAAAAAAAATACATTTAATTGACGATGCCATAAGTTATAAGGCAAACCATAATTTTATGTCAACTGAGAAGAGAGAAACACTTCTAACTAACTGATGACACAATGCCATACTGATGGTTTGTACACATGCATGAGTTGGTCGTGTCAATTTTCATTGCATTACGTTTTATTCCATCTATTAAGAGGTAATTAGCAATTTCTCCTTTTTTTCATTACCTTGCCTTGCATATTATAAGCATTTTTGCCCACATTTTAGTACAAAATGTAACAAAGCTTCATCCACTTGTGGCTCTCTTTCTTAGGTCATATAAAGCACTTAGTAATTGCTTTGCAAGAAAATATGGAATGGTAGTCATCCCTCCAATCATTAATATCTGCTTCACTACTATTACATGATGCTCCCACTTTTCTATTTCTTTGCCTTTCTATGTACAAATCACCTTTATTTCATTACTGGATTATAATGTATTATTTCTATAGATATTTTAAGTGGCAATTAAATTCAACATGTGGAGCAGCAACAATGCCTCAACAGATGTGATGATACTATTGAGAGCTACAACCAAGTTCACCTATGTGCAGGCAGTGACAGCTCTTGTCACCATCATGATGATAATGATCCTTCAATCCATGCTTTCAGAGATGCTAAAATACAGGGGTCTTGGATAAGTTCATCTTAGAGTGGATAAAATATAATCATAAGCTTGATTCCTGTCTTTCAAATGTCCATACACCATAATTTGTAAATAAGACACAGGCATATAATATGACACCCACAAGTCAGTGACTTGCATAATTTTCAAAAGGCTGTCACAGACAGCCTTCTCTAATTCTTCAGTGCAGAAAGATAATGCTTAATATTGATTTAGATTCTTTCCAAAGGGAAGGATGGAGACTCAATTACCTTTAGTATTTTCAATTCCTGTGGTCCTATTCCTCCATGCCAAAATAGTGTACAGTAATATTTTATGCGCGGTAATCTGACACCTCCACCTTAATTGCCAGGCATTAAAGAGGTGTAGAGTGTTGTAACACAATCCAGAGTGCAGTAAACATTTACCACACAGGCGTTAGTGCAGCAAATAAAGAGGAATGGGGAGTGTGTGTTCTCAAGGTCAAAGTCGCTACACAGACCTCCTGCCATGGAGGCCCAAGTGCTGTCTCCCTTAGAGTTGGCGTATATGTGGATCTGCACATATTTATGCTCAAACCATTTCTCCAACTCAAATATTCTCACCTAGCCTCAAAACACAAGTCATTTAAAGAAAGCTCAGCTTAAATCTTCAATAAGGAAAACTGAGTTTTGGGTATTACTGGCTACAGGAAGATTATCGGCACTGGAAGAGAACAGATGAACCATTACCAATGGTATCCACCAGAGGATATCCAGCATCTACCAGAGCAGCCCAGCAACCATCCAACCTCTTCCTATTCAAGCCCTTCAGCCTGCTTCCATAGTAGAAAACATTTACATCTGTAAACCAAAGGGTATAGTATAATCCTTAAATCTGAGCATAATACCTTGTATTTTGTGGTTATTTAGAAAGATGTGTAGCTGGAATGTGTTATGGGTGGAATTGCATCCCCAAAAAGATAGGTTGAAGTCCTAACACCCAGTACCTCAGAATGTGAGAATGTGACGTTATTTGGAAACAGTCTCTATGGAGGTAATCAAGTTAAAATGAGGTCATTAAGGTGGGCCCTAATCCAATAGCTCTGGTGTCATCATAAAAAGGGAAATTCAAACACAGAGACAGATACACAAAGGGAAAATGTTGTGAAGATATAGAAAGAGAACACCCTGTGAGGATAGAAGGTTAGAATGATGCGTCTGCAAACCAGGGAACCCCATAAACTATTGACAAATCCTCAGAGGCTAAGAAGAGGCAAGGAAGGTTCTTCTTTTTCAGGTTTCGGAGGAAACATGGCAACATGGCAATGCCAACACCTTGACTCATGACTTTGAATTTATAGAATTATGAGACAATAAATTTCTATTATTTTAAGCCACCCAGTTTATGGTACTTTACTCTGGCAGCCCTCACTAGGAAAGGAATACAGCATGATACAATATTTTTTGTGTGTATGTGAGGCAGAATTTCACTCTGTTGCCCAGGCTGTAGTGCCCTGGTGATCTCAGTTCACTGCAACCTCCGCTTCCTGGGTTCAAGGGATTCTCACGTCTCATCCTCCAGAGTAGCTGATATTACAGGTGCATGCCACCATGCCTGACTAATTTTTTTTTTTTTTGTATTTTTTAATAGAGACTGGTTTTTGCCATGTTACCCAGGCTGGCCTCAAACTCTTGGCCTCAAGTGATCCACCCTCCTTGGCCTCCCAAAGTGCTGGGATTACCGGCATGAGTCGCCAGGCCCAGCAATACAATCTTTTATTTAGTGGGCTCCTAAGAATGATCAAATGTCAACACTTCATCATCTCTTCAAAATATTTTTAAACATAAAGGAAAAGTGTGGAAAAGAAGAGTCAAAATACATCTATTTATTTGTTACAATCTACCAGAGTCCAACGAATACCGTAGATAGCAACATTTCTGCCCGTGCTGTTTCCAATAGCTACCATAGGAAGTGCTGATGTAAATTTGGCTAAGTGGCTGTTTCCCACTGGAATGTAATTAAAACAAAAGCAATGCTAGGCCACACCAAGGATCTCAGGCAAGGTTCCAGCTTTTCCAAGGGACAAAGTTGAAAACTACTTCAGTGGTTTGGGAACTGTTACAAACCAAACACGTCACTGATGCTCTGAAAAAAAAAGGTCACAATCATGTGGATCCAGTGTTCAGGAATTGTGGATGTAGCTGCGTGTTGGTCTCCTGGGAATGAAAGATGTTTTAAATGGAACAGCTTGTGACTGAAACCTAACATCCAACACCTAAAGCTAGTGGATTTATTGTTGAGCACTTTCTAGACTCTAAACGCAACCCCAAATTCATTAAACCTTTCCGTAATTCAAAGAAACAAAATCTCAGATATACAGGTTTCAAATCACAATCAAGGCATGCTATAACTTAAAACACTCTCAAAATATGAAGTTTCATCTTAAACCAAAAGATTCCCATTTTTCCAGCCAATATAGCAAAATCTACAGATTTATACACTCTCTTTTTTCATAATACCAAAGGTGAAATGTACACAGTTTTTTTAAAAGAAAAATGTTATCATTCAAATATTTCTTAAGATGACATTTTAATCAAGCATCTTGAGAAACAAACCAAAATCAGACTTTATTAACTGATATTTCAAAGCAGAAATATATGTTAGTATTACATAATTACATAGAATGGAGACACTATAAACTCTCTTTAGAAGATAAAACTTTATTCAATTTTTTACATATCTAAAATAATATAAGGAATAATTCTCTATAGATTTAATAAGATGCTAAACAAAACTTAGTCTGTGTTTTAATACTGATTAAAAACAAAATGATAGATTGTCTGTAACTGTCTCAATTCAGAACACTTCTTTTGTTTGTTTCCTTGGGATTTGTCACTATTTGGGCAATAAGAACTTTTCCTTTCCATTTTTTCCCTACCTGAAACCTCTTCTGGACTTTTTTTGGTCATTACCTTCAAGCCCAAATTGTTTACTCATTCACCATTCCTGTCTTCACTCCACAAACCCTTTATGTCATCAAAGCCATGTAGGAGTCTTTAGAGATGACTAAAAGGAAGATGAAAAATTAATAATTTTTAAGAAGTAATAAGAAAGTCTTCTTTATCCAGAATTCCAAAATTAGCCTCTTATCCCAAACAGCTTTTCTCCTATGACTTATAAAGCAACTGAGGCAATGAGTTACTGCTCAGCCCTATGTTTTCTTAGAGTCCTAATAAAGATTACAGTGATGCAGAGGAATGTGGAGTCATGGTTCTTGCTTTCTTCTTAGGAGCTAGCTTGTAGGTCCTCCTTCTGTGCTAAATAACTTTCAATGACTATTGCAAGGGCTGTGCACAAGTTTGGATACTACATGAAATCAATGTGTTAATTTTCATTTGTTTCCTACAGAAAATTAATCTCTGTGACAGAACCAACTTAACACTTCCATTTTAAGGGTTAGTTACCTGAACCATGTCAATACAGAGATTATTTTCAAAGTTACTGAGTCATTTTTTTAAGGGCCACTGGATAGCCTTTAATCATCATGACTTTTACAGTCAATTAATTACAAGTAACTCAGATGTGTTCTATTCTGAGACTGTTTCCACATGTTCGTTAAAATTGATTCCCCTTCAACAAATTGTTTTGTTCCTGCTGAAATCAATATTTTGGACTCAGTGAGTTTTTTTGAGTCCTCTTATTTTCAGAAACTTTACTATGGAAGAATTGCTTGCTCTAACACCCAGCATAGAGATTCCATGAAACAGAGTATAACACATCTCCTACCTTCATCTACCCAGGTCAGGATTTAAGCTGGGATCTGAAACTCATACCATCACTCAGTTCAAAATGTTGGTTTCCCCAGAAGAATACTTAGGAGTCATGGAGTCAGAAGAAATTAGCACAGGGGAGACAGAGGATGATGGCACTGTGGTCTTAGAAAGAATGTGAAAGGACTCCTTCTCCAAAGGTATCAAGTTTTACACCAATGTTTGCCTGAACATGTGGGTAGAGTTGATTAAAAACTGGAATTAAAAACATGTTATGCTTCTCACATTTCCTTTATAAATTCCTCTATATTTAACCCTTTAGAAACCGATCAACAGCTGGGACTACAGGCGCGCGCCACCACGCCCTCAAAAAAAAAAAGAAATTGACCAACAGGACAAAAATGATCAAATCAAGACTGACTTTGCCCATTTTAGAATGCAACATAAGAAAACTGAAAATCATCCTACTGTATTATGAAAGAAGTAAACTATCCTGAGACTTAAATTTTTAAATAACAGCTCTATTTAGACATAATTTACATATCATAAAATTCACCCTTTTCAAAAATACAATTCAGTGGTTTTCAGTATATTTAAATAATTTTGCAGCCATCACTACTGTAATTTTAGAACATTTTTATCACCCCAACAAGAAACCCCTTGCCTATTAGCAATTAGTCCCCATGTCTTTATCTCCCAAGCCCTTCACAACCACCAGTCAACTTTCTGTATCTATGTATTTGCCTATTTGGGGTATTTCATATAAACGGAATTATATAGCATGTGGTCTTTTGTGATTGATTTTATTCATTTAGCGTCGTGTTTATAAGGTTCATTCATGTTGTACTTCACTCCTTCAGTATTGGTACTTCATTTCTTTTTATTGCTAAATTGTTGAAGTGAGAAGATCAGGCTCGATATTTCAAGGAAACCAATTTGTTAGATGTTTATTACCTAGAGAAGCCTTTCACATTAGCTCCATGTGATTCATTGTATTCTGGGTCACAATCCAAGAGCAATTTGGTAAGTATAATCCCACTTCTGCCAGGGTCCTGGCCAGAAACAGGCAGGCACCAGTTGGATAATTCAATGACAGTTTAATAGAGGGATTCTTCAGAAAGTGTGGGCAGGATGTGGAATCTACATAGGACAGTACAGAACTTCAGAGCTACCCAAGCAAGGGGCTCTAACCCCACTAAAGGCAAGGGAAGGAAGCAGTGACTGGATCCCAGAGAGACAGCTGTGTGGAGAGGGCTGCCTGGCAGGAGCTAGGGGATGGGAAGAAGTCATCCCAGAGGGCCAGGAAGTTGGTCCTGGCAGCATTGCTCCACCTGAGAGATGCCTTGGCAGGACCAGAAGGGACACTGGGAAGACACTTCCTGGAAGATCCCATATCTGGTTAGAGAGCTCTGCAAAGAGCAAAGTGTGATGAGCAAGCCCATAAGGTGAGAGTGTGTGATTTGATTCCTCTGCATCAACATCTCTAGATCTTCAGTAAAGTTACAAACACCATGAGATGCTTGCCAAGAGGATGTTTCTAATTTTTTTTTCTCATGGAAACCAGAATAGGACTGAACTGAGAAAGCAAGTTTGGGTGCAGGAATACAAAGGGATAAGAAAAACAGAAAATGTTCAGAGAAATTTTCAGAAATAATGAGGAGGGGCTTTTTTTTCTTTGACCCATGCAGATTCTCAAGGAACCAGGAGACCCAAGTTACGTCTTGTGGGGCCTGGATGCCTTTATATTCAGGAATAGAAAACCAACTGTTTTTAGATATAATTATTCATAATAATAAAAGGTAGCCTTATTATGATCTCCACAGATGGTACTCATGCTTCTTTAGTTCAACCAAATCTACAATGCGTATATTACTTCGTATTCAGTGTCATTAGTTTTCCTCATGGTTAGTTACTGTATTGCAGTAACAGCGCTTTGTTATCCCTTTCATTGTAGATGAACAATTCCACAATCATGTTAAAGACTTAATAATCCTTTGCTTGTCATTTTGGAAAATCAACCACCACGTCTATAATAATTTCTGTTAGAATGTGCATTGTAATTTCAAATAAGAGACTTTAAAACAAAATTTTGTAGTATATCCATTTATGAACTGGGTCCTGTTGGTCCTAACAGCTGAGTCCAAGAGATCCACCAGAAGGAGAGAGTTAGTAAAGAAGGATGTGGGGGACCAGAGAGATGAATTTTTTTTTGTAGGAAGATACATATAAAGAGGTAGTAATTGGTGAGGGAGTTTGGGGTTAGTGCTGATAAAGGGAAATTTATTATATTGAAGGAGAGCCATATACTAGATTAAATATGTGTTGTCAGTGAATTCTAAAGAACATATTTCTCAACAAGACATTGAGACAAACTAGATAAAGAGACTGTAGAATGTTTATATTCTTCTGACCAACCACAGTAAGGCAGGCCAAGTTTACAGTTGGAATTACTCCAAATGGAGAGAGCACTGGTGCCTCTCCCAGTTGCTCTAGTGATTGAGCTCCCCCCCAATCTTAATGATTTTATAATATAAGGAAACATACAAGCAAATAAGTCTTGCATAAGAGGAAGGTCTCGGGAGGAGAGCGTATGGGGTGAAGGACGAGATCATGAGAGAAGAAACTCAAATGATTTACACAGAATACTGTCACCCTGAGTGCTACAGCTTCTCACATTTTAATGCACACACACGTCACCTGGAGGTCTAGTTGAAATGCATATTATGGTTCAGTAAGTCTAGGGTGAAGCCTGGGACTCTCATTTCTCAAAGACCTCTGCTGGTCCATAGGTCACATACCCTAGATTTCTTGTCTCTCCATCTGACATCAGTGTCAATGAATTATTCATTTCTGAATCCATCTCAACTGTTCTACCACGTAGCACCGGTGCCCAGTAGGAGGCCCTGGGTGTGGGAAACAGTGGAAATCTTTCTCCTTGCGACTTTTGTGACTTACGCCTGACTGTTAGCTGTGGCTACTTGCTGTTGTCACCAGTTCCTTGGCTTCTGCTGTCATCAAACTCATCCAAATGGGTTAGGAAAAGTGGAAGTAGGCCCCAATGAGAAGATCATTTATTAAGTAAAAAATAATTTTGCCTGGACTATGAACAAGACATACAATATGATGTTGCTACAAGTACAAAGATTTATCAAGGGCTCCTAGTCTGAAGAAACTTTTGGTTTAGCACAGAAGTTCTTATCCTCTGGGGAAAAGGAAAGCTTCTATCTTTATGTCACGAGCCATTAACTGAAATGTACTATTTCCTTCTTGTATGAAAGTATGTATCGCCATGATATTAGCAGAATCTACAACTCCACCATTAATGGAAATCTCAGATACTTTATATTACATTATTGTTACAAATGTCTCTCTCTCTTTCTCTCTCTCTCTCTCTATATATATATATACATAAATAAGGATATATATATGTGTGTATATATATAAGGATATATATATGTGTGTATATATATAAGGATATATATATACAGGTGTGTATATATATATATCCTTATATATATATACACCTGTATATATATAGAGAGAGAGACATAGAGAGAGAGAGAGGGAGGGAGAGAGAGAGAGAGACTAATGACAATTCCATCACTATTTTGGAATTTCACTCATTATTATACTGACATTAGGGTTCACATGATTCTAGTCTTTCTGCCCACAAATGTTATTGTAATACAAGTCACTTAACTATTAGGCAGTTTTGAATGTCATCTGGATCAGCCACCTGACAATGAAGTCATGTGTAATACATTGATGACCTCAGCAGCTACATTTTTTTCCCCATTTACAATTTATTAGTCAGTATGAGGAAACAGATGAGTCAAAGACCACTCCATAATTTAATAATCTTACTTTAGCTAAGCTACAGTAGCTGATGTTTCCAAAAATAAAACTAACTTGCTGACACTTTAAATGTCTTCTTTTTCTTCAATGTATTAACAAAAATATATGTATACTACTATAGCACAAATTTGTTTTTTGATGTTTTGATAACTATATTTCACTGTTTAATTTGTCTTATACATTGTATGTCATGCATTAAAAAATTACTTTGAGAAGGGGTCTGTAAGCTTATTGACTGCAAAAAGTGTCTATGGCCCAGAAAAATGTTCAGAACTTTTGATCTGATAGAATAATGCCCATTTGAATTGTTCATTACCATAAAAAACACTCTTTTCATAGAGGTAAACTAGTGATTAGAGCTACTCCAAGGTACCGGGCAGCTCTTTTCTTAAAAATTCTGCAGGAGGCCAGGTGCAGTGGCTCACACCTGTAATCCCAGTACTTTGGGAGGCTGAGGCGGATGGATCACAAGGTCAGGAGTTTGAGACCAGCCTGGCCATCACGGTGAAACCCTGTCTCTTACAAAATACAAAAGGTAGCTGGGCACATGCCTGTAATGCCAGCTACTCAGGAGGCTGAGGCAGGAGAATTGCTTGAACCCAGGAGGCAGAGATTGCAGTGAGCCGAGATGGTGCCACTGCACTCCAGTCTGAGTGACAAGAATGAGACTCTGTCTCAAAAAAAAAAAAAAAAAAAATCTGCAGGAAACAGACACTGAGACACTAAGTTCTTGGCCATCATGTGTAGAGTTATTCAGTGGAGAAGCTGGTCTGTCTCCAAGAGATCTAGTTCATGAATTTTTTTTTTTTTTTTTTTTTTTGAGACAGAGTCACCCTGTCGACTAGGCTGGAGTGCAGTGGTGCAATATCAACTCACTACAACCTCCGCCTCCCAAGTTCAAGCAATTCTCGTGCCTCAGCCTCTTGAGTAGCTGCAATTATATTTACTTAAATATGGGTTAGCCTTCCTTTACCAGATGTCATTGCAAAGTGCTCCAATACATATCCATACAAACTGGTAATGATGATGATTGTTACATAAATGAGGACCCATCAGAAATTATTCCTAGGTGTGCTGGTCAAATAAGCGTAAGATTCTTCTGAATAACTATTTTTTTAATCTTAAGGACACTGAATGTCATGTAACTGATCACGTTTTCTTCTTTACTTTGGCTTCTAGGATTCACAAAGACAATTGATACCAATCTCTAGCAACTGTACATATGCATTTCCATATGTTAATTTTACCATAGATATATTCTTTTTCTACTCATACATTTCCTTTATCCTAATTCTCTCATTTATTTTAGGTATTTTTTATTGCACGTATTTTTTAAGCCTACTCAAATCCTTGGTGAAAATAGGCAGAGTAGATTAAGTAAATAAATGCAACATATTCAAAGTGATTCTAATTACTATATTAGTCAATAATTTATTAAGTGCTTACTACATTGCCAAAACTATTCTAGGCACTGCATTTATATTGAAACCTCAAAAAAGCCCATATAATTACTCTGATGTTTAAAATATAACTTCTACTTCTTATTTTACTAGCCAAGCAAATGTGTAGCCAAAAATAAAAAACATGGGCTCATAGAAAAATCCTAATTCTGGTATTCTGCTTTCTTATACTAAATCATACAATGATCTTTTAATTTTTTTTATTTTTAATTTTTTATTTTTTTATTTTTGAGGCAGTTTTGCTCTGTCACTCAGGCTGGAATGCAGTGGTGCAATCTTGGCTCACTGCAACCTCTACCTCCCAGGCTCAAGTGATTCTCCTGCCTCCCGAGTAGCTGGGATCACAGGTGCCCACCACCACACCCTGCTAATTTTTATGTTTTTAGTAGAGATGGAGTTCCACCACATTGGTCAGGCTAGTATCAAACTCCTGGCCTCAAGCGATCCACCCTTCTTGGCCTCCCAAAGTGCAGGGATTACAGACATTAAGCCACTGATCCTGGCCTTAGTATGTATGTTTTCTAACTATATTGACTATTATCAGCTTGAGCAGGGTAATGGATAAGGCATGCAGATCAATTACAACCAAAACACATTCATGAATGAAGCTACAGTAGAAGAAAGCAAAAATAGAGTTTCTTTGACATCTTAACAAACATTAATTAACACTCAAATTAATTTCTCAGCTAGATAATGTTCTTTCACCGCTAGGCCTGAGAAGAGCAATGCATTAAATGTTATATAAACTTTTCTATGAGACGAAAATGAAATGCAATAGCAGAACCCAAATGTAAGCCAGCGTTGCCTGTTATGACTACTAATCTTATTCTACAGAGAAAAGAATAAACTAAGAAAATTAGTCAAGATTACCCAAAACAGACATGTGTAATTCAGTTTTGTTATCCTTAAAGTTTATCTTACCGAGTGTTCTGACCACCTTTGAAAAGGTGAATTAATTATTAAGCAATTTCCATCAAGCTACTTGGTCAGCTTTCTCCTCCCACGTCACGAGCAATAATGCACACGAATGCTTTACAGAGTAGGATGCAATTAAACCTTCCATTGATTTAGATTATTGGCAATACTTCAGTTAAATTAGGAGTTTAGGATTTCTTTCCCCAGCTATCTTTTATTTCCTATAAAAGAGAGAAAACAGATGTTTTAAACTTCTTGACCATTTACTTATAAAACATATATTTTAATGTTTTTTCAATACAGTAACTATTATCTGCTGTTCTTTTATGAATAGAAACTGCTCTAATTAATGCATATATTGATTTTTCATAGTTATTTCCAAAGATGATTGCTACTTAATTCTGTCAAGACAAAACAAAGTTCCTGAAAGGTATTGAGAAAGGACAATGAAAATAATAAGCTAATATTATAATTATTGATATCTGGACATATCTTCAATAATTGTTGAAATGTTCTGACTTTATGGTTGCCTGGTACAGTGACTTTAGAATTAGATTAAATAAATTTTTATTTTAAGAACAAACCTGAGATATACTTAGGAACTCAATTAAAAAATGTTTCCTATGTGCAGAGCTCTGTGTCAAAGTTATCAAATGTTAAATAACGATCCATTCAAGGTAGGGTTATTAACCTTTCAAACAGAAACATTTCTGTAGACTCATTTGGGCAACTCTTTCTGATTAGCGTAACTGACAAATGAAAATTTAAACAGTTTTTGTTTGTTTGTTTTTGTCTCTACTTTTCTTCTTTCTTTCTTTTTTTTCTTTTTGAGACAGAATCTTGCTCTGTCCATCAGGCTGGAGTGCAGTGGCACGATCTCAGCTCGCTGCAACCTCCGTTTCCCGGGCTCAGGTGATCCCACCTCAGTCTCCCAAGTAGCTGGGACTAGAGGTGTGTGTGACCACGCCCGGCTAATTTTCGTATTTTTTGTAGAGACAGGGTTTCGCCATATTGCCCAGGTTGGTCTCAAACTCCTGGGCTCAAGCGCTCTGCCCTCTTCAGCCTCCCAAAGTGCTGTAATGCAGTTTCGTTATCCTTAAAGTTTATCTCACGGAGTGTTCGAACACCTTTGAAAAAGTGAATTAATTATTAAGCAATTTCCATAAAGCTACTTGGTCAGGCCTGAGCCACCCCACCTGGCCTAAAATAATCACAGTTAACGCATGTGCGGCTTGGGTTGTTTTCTGTTGTGGGTCTCTGACAATGCTTCCCAAACGCTCTTGAATAGTAACAGGAGGTTGATTGGCTCCAGTAACTGAAGTCTGCCAGTGCTGGGTCTCCAGCGTTTCCATGCCACTTTCTCGTGCTCCTTCAGCTGTGTCCTCTGCTGGATTTTGGCAATGTCTTTATTTTTAATTTTATTTTTGAGATGGAGTCTTGCTCTGTCGCCAGGCTGGAGTGCAGTGGTGCGATCTTGGTTCACTGCAGCCTCCACCTCCTGGGTTCAAGCGATTCTCCTGCCTCAGCCTCCCGAGTAGCTGGGATTACAGGCACGCACCACCACGCCCAGCTATTTTTTGTATTTTTAGTAAAGACGGGGTTTCACCATGTTGGCCAGGGTGGTCTCAATATCTTGACCTCGTGATCCACCTGCTTCGATCTCCCAAAGGAGGGATTACAGGCATGAGCCACCGTTCTCAGCCGGCTTTGTCTTTAGATGGAACTCCCATCATGGAGACAAGATGGCTCTGACGTTCCAGGCACAATATTTGTGGAACACAACATCCAGGAAGAGATCATTTCTTTGAGTAGCTTTCTTTAAAGAGAAGCAAGGGCCTCCATGACTAAAGCTCACATCTCATGAGTTTGAATTGAGTCACACACCCAGGGGGTGGGGCTGCCCTGATGAGCGTGGCCCAATCACAGCTCCCCACAGGGCTTGACGAGGATCGATGCCCACCCAGACCACAGGCTGCCACACAGGCCCCGGCAGGTTGGATGTCAAGCAGACAACTTCAGGGGCCACTCCAGTTGAAGGCTGGTGGTGGTTAGGGATAAAATATGAAACCCAGACATACACAAGAGAAGCTAAAAATAATTCTCATAGAGAGAAGCCTGAAAACATCATGCGAGTCCTGACTTCCCACTTGTGACATTTTATCAAAGCCCCAAACACTGAAATTTACTCAATTCTAGATCAAAGTAAATGTGACTTTTCGTAGTATTTTTCTCACCGTTCTTAAGAGAAACGTTGTTGGCAAGACTTTACTGCAACTGGCTCCCCGCCTGCCTCTTATTTGGGAAAAATCAGCAACCATGGAGTCCCCACCTCCTTAACAGCTTCCTGGGAAAGGCTGGTGCTCGGTGACATCATGACGTGAGAGTCCAAAGGCAAAGAAGCTGCTAAGTGAGCCGGAGCCCAGAGTTAGGTGATAAGTCCTTGTTATGTGCACAGAGACAGAGGCCCACGGAGCCAGCAACTCCTCTTCAACAGCACTGGAAAATAGAAGGAACAGACATGTTGAAGAATGTATCTAAACAAATCTATAAATGAGTCCATAGGGGCAAAATCATTTCTGAAATAAAAACAACCAACGGTGCCACTAAACTTTATCACTGAATTTTATATCTCTTAGCGACTGTTAGAAAAGACAACAGCAGTATCTAATGAAGTAGGAACAGCATCTAGTGAAGGAACTTTAGAACATCTCTTGAAAGAAAAAAGATATCTTATTCTAACCAAAATAATAAATAAATTTAGAAATTTGTCCATAAGAGTAGGCATGACTTATTCATGTGACAAGTTGTCCTTTAAAACAATAGAATTCACAGCGTTTTCTGTTTGACTTCTTTCGTTTTTAAGTCTCTTAACATTGAGTCTCTAATACATGCTGTCAGCTTCACAAGAAAATATCACACTCAATTAATGACATTCCTGTCAGCCAAGCGGCAGATCTGTTAGTGCCTAGAGGAAGCCAGAGAAGTAATCCACCTTGATTTAGGCAAAGCTTTAGACTGACCCATTTGGCATGTACTGGAATAATCTAGGGAAATACGCTCTCTAGAATTCCACTGACTGCAGAATGGAATCTGTTCATTGACTCATTCGTTTACTCAGTCAACGAGCATACCTTGTGCACCTATTACCTGCCAGGCACTGGGCTTGGTGCAGTGGCCTTGAACTTCTCCACTCCCAGAACCAAATGGAAGTTGCAAGAGAGAATAGTGAAGGATGGGAAAAATTGGGAGCAGGAGAGAGGGAAGAAGAAAGAGAAGAAGAGAAGGGAGAAATGACAGGAGAGAAGAATGAAGAAGAAAAAATTATTTATTAATGACCAATTAATATTGCTGGCCAGGCTTGTTTCCTGGCCAAGCCTTTATTTAGTGAGAATGAAGGGGACAAAAGGGAGAATGGGGTGGAGGCAAAGTGTGAAGAGGAGGAAGACCTGCCTTAGAGGTCTCTACCATCCCCATTCATTAAGTCTCAGTGCCATTCTTAATTCTCACATCAACCCATCTCCTAGATTCAGTGCCACATCTCCTAACACTGGTTACCTTATTCCAGATTGTTGGGAAGACAACTCTAGTGCCTTGAAACCATCGGTGATAGAGCAGGAGAAGATGTAGTCCTATCTCCCTGAGACATAAATCTGAACAAATAATCCAGTGACATCAGCTAGAGTCTCTATTACTGCATACAGTAGTCCTGTAGCATTATTATTTAATTCATTCACTCATGCATTGAAGATCTATTTTAAGTCACTATTTCAGGCTATTGAAGGCAATGATGAACAAGATCTCTCCTTATGGAACTTACATATTAGCTGCGGGACACATAGAATGCGCAAGGAAATTAACAAGAGAATATCAGGGGTAGGATTTTTTTGAGCTATGTAAAGAATGGAAACATGATAACATGTTTAATAGAAAGACTAGGCAGCTAACATACGTTGGGTGTCAGAGCAGGTTTCATAGGTAGGCTGAGTCTACTAAGCAGGTGCACCCAGTGACATTTCTCTTGATGTCTGGAGGAGAAGGAGTCAGAGAATTACATTCTAAATGAGAAGACGGCTTACGCAAATGCCTTAAGGTGAAAATGAATCTGACTTCTTCAAGAATCTTGTGGAAGACCAGTGTGACTGGGGAACAGATGGTGAGGAGAGAGTGGTGTGAGGTAAGGTCTGAAAGGAGGCAGAGATGCCTCATGAAGGACATCATGGGACAGAGCAAGAGATTTGAGCTTTACTCCTAGGGTAAGAGGAGAGTATAGCAGTACACTGGCATTGTATGCCTTTAGCATCTGTACATACTGTAAACATACTACATGCTAAAGAGGTTTGTGGGCTTTGCTGGGGTCCAAACTACCATACGAAAAATTGTTTCTATGACAAATGCTTTCTGAATGCCAAACAAAAATTCACGCCATTTATTCAAAGCCTGATCAACTTATAATCGGTGTTGAGATCTTTCTCTAATATGGCTTGGGCATTATTTCAATATTGCTTTACTTTTATTCCTGATGATAAATTTGAAAAATGGAGAACTGCTGACTATTTGAATCTTCCAGGCCTCAAGAAGATGGCGGCTTATCATTTATCTCTCTCTTCCCATGTACAACAAGGCTTACCACTCGCAGAATATGTTTCAGATTGGTCATTTATATTTTCCACTACTGAGTCTACAGTTCTTAGGCCATCTAGTTTGTATTTGAAATGTTTTCTGACAAAAAAAAATTAATTCACAGCATCTTCTTCTTCTTGATTTTAATTAAACAAACTTTCACTTTGAATTTTTCTGTAAGCCTTTTTGACCTAAAAAATGCTAGGAATAAATCTTTACCATTTGGAAAATTTCATTAGTAAGCAAAATGTGAAATGCAATTATATGTTTAGTTATTTCTGAAAATTATTCTCCAGGGTTCAATTATTTTATTTTGGGAAATACATTTCTTCTAGGATAAAAGATTCCTCTAGTATATATCATGGGCCACATCAAATAATTTGAAACAAGTAGGAACTTAAATAAATATATAAATGTAAAATGTCATTTTTTGCTAAGTCAATGACTATATCATATACAAAAAACATTCCTTCAAGCAAGTTACTAAGACAGAAAATGATAATGTTTTTTATTATCATCTTAAATTGAATCTCACTGTATCCTTACTGTAAATTACTTTCTGTAGGAAGAGATTTTGGGGAGTGTTTTTAAGACCTTATAATGAGAGCTTACCATGTGAATTTCACAGACCCAAAACTCCAGAGGCTAAACAAACTGATCAAATAATATAATAAAATTAAAATAAGTTTTATTTTCCAGTTATGGATACTCACCACATAATATTATCAAAATACTTTTTTAAAACTTCATTTTATGGAAAAGTTCAAACACTCCCAAAAGTAAAAAAAATGGTATAGTGAGCGGCCATTTATACACCATCCAGTTTCCAAAATTATCAGCATTTTGTCCATTTGTTTTAGTTACTACTTAATTTTTGAGATTGGTAGTTAGTTTGAAATTAACTACAAGGTCACTCTCTTTCCTAATACCATGTATCTCTTTATGGTTTTTCTATTTTTAATCATAATTATTCGATTTCATTTTAATTTCTTAAGCAAAAATATGGTCTATAGTAACATCTTGTCCTAGTTTTTCAAAGCATCACATCTTTCAGTGCCTCATGGGAATTCAGTCAAAAATAAATATGAATGGTTTTGATGTTTCAGAGCCACAGTGCTTAAGGTTAACAAGAGAGCAAAGGTGTGAAATAACATCTGTAAAGGACAAAACAGGAACTCCTTTATTGTTTGATGATAATTGTTGAGTTTAGGCCATGACGGCATTAATGACAGGAGAGCAATCTCATGATATGAAAATCAGTATAAAAGAATGTAATCTTTTGTGCTTTTGCCTAATGAATAATCTTAGACTTGTTTCCCATAGAGCAGAATCCAGTTTTATAAATCTTCACCTCTGCAGTTATTATTTTATTTAGGGTTTTTATTATTTCCCCCTTGCAGTACTGTTATTGACTCTACTAACACCAGTACATTTTTGCCTACTGTCTACCTTCAGTTGGAGAAAATACTTATAAAACTCAATTTTAAACATGTTCAATTCCTCCAGAGGTTCCTCATTGACTTCAGGGTGATGGCCATCACTTTAGCATAACTTAGGTGAACATTTCAAATCTGACTCCAGCTTATCTGTCTGCCATCATAATATGTTGAGCTTGTTACATGAACTGGAATGACTGTCCAAAATGCCCCTTTCAGGTGAAAACTAACTACACTGTCTATTTATTCTTCAGATGGTCCTTCAGATAGTCTTCAGATAGTCCTTCATGGGCCCTGAGTCATCATCTGTATGAAGTGCTCCTCCTCTGCTCTCACAGAACTGAGCAGGTTATGTTTTAAATATCCATCAACATCCTCATTCCCAACTACACAAAATACTCCCTGAGGCTGGGGTGGTGTTTTACTCATCTTTACATCCTCAGTGTGTTTCCCATTGCTCTGCATATACTAAATATCCGATAAAGATTTGTTGAATAAGTGGCTGAAGGAATGAATGAAAGATGCACAATTCTGCTTTTGTCTAGTAAAAGCATTTTACCAAAAACAAAATGGAAAAGTCATCATTTGGAGGGGCATTTTCTGCCATAAAATTTATGGTAGCAAGTTACTGCTAGGCAAGTATAGGATTCTAGATATATCTCTGAAATATATCTATTCCAGATCTATAATCCTAAAATGTTATTATTCATTGATATCAGATCCATGTTAACAATGTGCCTTACCAGGATTTCAGTAGCACATGCGAGTTTAATAAAAGTCCTCTGCTGTCTCATATCACACGGGTTGGTGAACCACAACCCAGATAGCTGTAGGTTCCTCAAGGAAACAGCAATGAATAAGAAGAAGTTGAGTCTATTTTTTCCCTCAAGCAAACAAGAAGACTTTTCCCAGAAATTTATAGACATAGGTTACTTAGGTTTCTTATGGGATTTATTGAATTATGTTATGGGAGTGTATTATTGCAAATTTAAACCATGTATATTTTTATACACTGTCTCAAGTCCCTTCAGAAAGGGATAGAAGCATACATTTAAAATAAATAAAGGTACAATTTAATCTATATATAACTACAGAATTGTCAACACATGCTACATAACTTGGTGTACTTGTTTCATATTTGTAAGGTTAAATTGATCAATGTTATTGCCCATAGGATGACTATATTGCTTTGCTTTATTTCTAAGAGATTTGAACCTTATTACTTTAAATAGATAATGTGACTGCATCATTTAAATTGTTCTGATCTTAACCCAATGCAATGCATAACAGAGAAAAAGATTTGAAAAACTGTACACTTTTTAATAACCCAGGGAATTCTTTCAAATGCTTTTAAGAATAGCTTGTCTTGAATGTTATAATTCAAGTTACAATTTATTCTTATTTTCAGAGCTTTGCTATAATTTTCTTTCTTACATGCCTTGTATATAAAAAAAAATAGTTTGCATCTGTCTGTAACAATGCGTATTTATAATAGGACTATGAGAGAACTTTCAGATTTAAAGTACGTGATATTTTTTTAAAGTTCTCTAATCTTTGTTTTTTGTTTTGTTGTGTTTTGTTTTTGTTTTTGTTTTTTTTTTGAGACAGGGTCCTAATTCTGTTGCCCAGGCTGAAGTGCAGTGGTGTAATCATGGCTCACTGCAGCAGCGACTTCCCCAGCTAAAGCGATCCTCCCACCTCAGTATCCCAAGTAGCTGGGACTACAGATGTGGGCCACCACGCCCAGCTAATTTTTTGTACTTGTAGAGAATGGGTTTTGCTATATTGCCCAGGCTGCTCTTGAACTGCCCTGGGCTCAAGCCATCCTGCTACCCCAGCTGCCCAAAATGCTGGGATTACAGGCATGAACCACTTACGTGGTCTAAATTCTTCAATCTTAGTCTAAGAATAATAGGAAAAATTATGATTCAGATTCAGATTCCACAAACATTTATTGAAAAGCTACTACAGGCTGGGCACAGTGGCTCACGCCTATAATCCCAGCACTTTGGGAGGCCGTGGTGGGAGAATCACCTGAGCCCGGAAGATTGAGGCTGCAGTAAGCCATGATCCCACCACATCACTCTGGCCTGGATGGAAGAATGAGAATCTGTCAAAAAAAAAAAACAAAAAAAACAAAAAAACTACTACATGCCAGACACTGCACCAAGTTCTTCCTATGATATCTCATTTGATCTTTATAACAATGTGGTGACAAAGGTATTATTACCATCTCTATTTTATGGATGGGCAATTGAGAATCATGGGGTAAGTTGCTTACTATCACACAGGTAGAATGGAAAATGCCCAGGAAACAGTACAGCACACAGTAGGCATTCAGTAAATGCTTGCTGAACCTGAAAATACACCACCTTTTAAGACAAATGTGCTGCTTTACAGCATTCTCTGATCCTATCACCGTAGGCGAGTAAACATGAGGTTTGGCGATCATTTTGGCTTTTTGTGTATTTATTTTTATATGTGTTTCCTTTTATCTGAACAGGTTATGAAACTGTCTGCTAAATGTTTAAACTCTTTTAACATGTTAGAAGTCAACCTTTTCAAATTATATTGTATTGTTAACCCACTACATTTCTCTCCCTTGTTTTATAACGGTATCTAAAAAATTGAAGTAAAGAAGTTTGAGTTTATTTTGATAAATCTGGGAAGACATCCCCTTATGTTCAATCAATACTTATATCTTTTAACATTACAGTTTGGACATGAAAATGTCAAATTGCTTTAAGGCCAACCTTTATGTGTTGTCCTTAATTTCTTGTCCTCTCAGCACATACCACAGTGTCTGGTACATCATAAATACTCAACATATTTATTCATCAGATAAGTAAAATGATGAATGAATAACTCTTATATTGGACGTCACATACATGTAATAAAGTAATTCCTTCCTGAAATTCTTTCCTGAAATGTTCGTTTGGGTTGAATTCAATCTGGCTATGTAAAGACAATGTTCAGACTCTGCTACGTATTACCTGTGGGAACTTGATCAAATCATAGAAAGAGGGTAAGCCATTTCTCCTTTTTAAAATGGGGACAATAAACTCTATTTGCAGAATAAATTATGAAACTTGATGGAAGGTAGTTGTGAAGTTTTTACCTGCTGTGGATTGAATTGTACACTCCCCCAAAAAATTGTGTGCTGAAGTCCTAACCTAGGTTACCTCAAAAGGTGACCTCACTCAGAGATAGGATCTTTATAGAGGTAATGAAGTTAAAATGAGATGAATACAGTGGGCCCTAATTCAAAGTGCCTTGTGTTCTTACTAAAAGGGAAGTTTGGTAGCAGGCACACACACAGGGAGAATGCCATGTGAACATGAAGGAAAAGATTGGAGTGATAGATTGGAGTGATTTGATAGAATATCAAAGATTGCCCCCAAACCATTTAAAACTAGGGAAGAGGCATTTGAACAGATTCTTCCTCACAGCCTCAAGAAGGAATCAACTCTGCTGACACTTGATCTTGAACTCCTAGGCTCCAGAACTGTGAGACAGTAAGTTTCTCTTGTTGAAGCCACTTAATTTTGTCGCATTTTGTTATAGAATGTAATACAATGTCTGACTAAGATTATTTCCTGAGTTAAGAAGTTAGAATTGCCAGGTGCGGTGGCTCACGCCTATAATCCAAGCACTTTGGAAGGCCAAGACAGGCAGATCACTTGAGGTCAGGAGTTCAAGATCAGCCTGGCCAACATGGTGAAACCCTGTCTCTACTAAAAATACAAAAATTAGCTAGTTGTGGTGGCAGATGCCAGAAAGCCCAGCTACTCGGGAGGCTGAGGCAGGAGAATTGCTTGAACTCAGGAGGTAGAGGTTGCAGTGAGCTGAGATTGTGCCACTGCACTCCATCCTGGCAACAGAGTGAGACTCAAGTCTCAAAAAGAGGAAGAAGATGAAGAAGAAGAAAGAAGAAGAAAGAAAGAAGAAAGAAGAAAGAACAAAGAACAAAGAAGAAGAAAGAACAAAGAAGAAAGAAGGAAGAAGGAAGAAAGAAGAAAGAGAGGAAGAGGAGGAGGAGGAATAAGAAGAAGAGGAGGAAGAAGAAGAAGTTGTTGTTGTTAAAATCATCTTCTGGGAGGAAGGAGTTGGCATAGAGCTGAAAGTTTGAGAAAAGAGACTTATCCCTCCTCTAGTTACTGGAAATCTCCCATGTGTCAGATGTTGTACTTGTCACCAGAGATACAACCATGGCTAAGAGTCATGGCTACTACCTTCACAGAGCTGATTGGCCAGCAAAGGTTTGAAAGTGCTGTGGTGGAGAATAGGTTAGAGGAGACAACTTGGGTTGAATAAACGTATGATTAAACTGTACCAGGTTCAAACTGTTGATAGGCACAACCTTTTATTACTTAGATTTTACCTGCTTCTTTGACTTCATTTTCAACCTTCAATTGATTCCTTCCCTGTCACTCCACATATTGTATACATATGTGCTTGTGCATGTGTGCACACGCATGCACACACGCACACACACACACACATACACACAGAGGCCATGCTGCCACCATACTCACTTGCATTTCCCGAAACTCTGATTTTCTTTGTCTCTCACCTTTGCACATTCCATTCTCTCTACCTAAAAATCCATTCTCCCCTTTTGTTTACTTGGCAGGTTACTAAGTTTTCCTGTATTCTAAACTCAAGCATTATCCTCACATTTAAAATTTTCTGACCAGAGTCTGAGTTAGAGGCATCTTCTCTGTTTCCACAACACCAGACACTCATTATTACACTGGATTGCAATTTGCTATTGGTTTGCTTGAGGCTAGAGGCTGTTTTTCATCTCTCTCCTCCTACAACAAAATAGACATGCAATACACATTTCTTGAATCAAATGAATAATTAATTAATGTAGAAAATGTCATATGCAAAGATATTCAGCAACCCATACACACATGGCAAAATAGCCCTAGGGCTGATTTTTGGTATTACATGCACCTGTTCCCTGGTCCTGTCTCATTGGGTCCTACAGGCTTCTGCACCAACCCTCCACATCCTCATCCACCACAACGGTACCTCTCATCATTAGCCCAGCTTGCTATTAGGTGCTGAATGTGTGTTTCCACCCTTCACCATTCACTTGGAAAGTCTTTGTAATGCTAGCATTTATCTTTTAAAAAGTTGCCAAGCACAGCAGTAAAGCTGTGTGATATTTTTCATCTATGCAACTTTAACAAGTCTCAAGGAGGCTCTGAAAAAGTCGTAATGCATTAAGTCCCTCCTTAGTGATATTTAAATCCCTTTGGAAATAAATAAATGTGTAAAAATAAAAGGAAAATAAAGTCTATTGAAAGACTTCAACTGTTTTCTTCATTTTAAAAAATTTATTTTATTTTACTTTTAATTGACAAATAATCATTGTATATATGTATGATTACAGTGTGATTGTTTTGATACATGCATATATTAAACAACCACGTATCTTCAGTGGTAGAGACAGACAAAGAAGTACTTCTTAAAACAGTCATGCGAGCATTAGGAGCTGTAAATCCTAATTGTCTACTCTGCCTCCACATTGGATTGTGGCTTGGCTTTAATCTGTTGCATTTAGAAAACTTAGATTTTCTCCTACTTATAAAATAAGAATAATTCAAGTATTTCTTCTACAATGCATGTTGACCTCTACAAAACTGGACACTAAAAATAAGAGAGCTAACAGAAAGAATAGAATTGGGGGAAATTCCTAGTAAACTATGGAATTTTGCAACCAAGACACTAATGAGAATAATTAACACTCCTAATAGAAATAATCAGCATTGTTAAATCTCTCTGTATTTATGTCCAATCAGTTAATCTTCGCAGTTTTAACTCCTGGTTCTGGTGATTTCCCTTTGATAGAGCGATCCTAGAGGTTACTCTCTTCTAGTAGAATATTTAATAAATATTAGAAATCTTATCCAGAGTATAACTTTTATTTTTTCCATTGTTTTAATAAAAGGGAAATATCTTTGCAGCTTTGTTATGTGCACTAACAGTTTAGCCACGAAGCTTAGTATAGTAGGAAGTATAGCAGTTCTTAAAGCCACTAACCCAGTCTCTACCTGCAGTTGTGCAGATTTTCAGAGTTAATTCTCAGGTCTTTTTCACAGACTGCTAAGGTTCTCTCTTTAGTCATAAGAAAACCTACTCTGATCACTTGAAAACATTAACCAGCTGGGGAAAAAATATATATGTGAACTAAGACACAACTGGTTTGTTACGTAAACATTACTCTTCTATGATCTCCTATTTGCACAAGGGAAGCAGTATCAATGAAATAGCTTTAAAGTAGAACAGATTGTCGTTCTAAATACTTATTTAGTTGATGAACAAAATAATTAACAATGGCTTAATAAGATCATGCCAGAAAACTCTTTAAATTCCAAGAGACAAATCTACTATGCAGCAATATCCAGTATTTCTTTGGAGCCTCACAAATAACAATTGTTACAATCACTTCCACTTTCACATTGAAAGGAAATGTATTTTTAGCTAGGGCAACTCCTACCTTGGCAACCTTCCCGGAAAGTTGTGTGTTAAATACCTTGAGGCAAAAACAATGAAGACTTGCTCAATTTTTGCTGTTGAAGTCCTTCTGGGTTTTCCAACAGACACCTTACTGACCAAATGATTTGGAGGACACAATTCTAAATTCTGCAGCTCAAAATGCTTCCATTGTAGTCTACCATTTTATTTCCCTCTGGAATTAGGACATTTAAGTATCATTGGAAAGGAACTTTGCTGAATCTGGCATAAATATGTCATCTCTTTCTAAGCCTACCAACTTGACTCAAAAACTGTTTAAATATAAGCAAGAGTGATACTGGAGTGCATTGGTACAAAATAAAAAGAAGTGTCTCATTACAATAGGAATACTTTTAATTTTGTGTTTTAGTCTGAAACTAGGTTATGCTTCTGGAAATTGTAGTATTTATGTAATATTCTGTGAGGCTACTGTTTCAGAATAGGTATTTAGCATTTTTATCCTTCTGCATTGATGCTAGGTGAGTTTTCGTAATATTTGATACCATACTTATAATTCATCTACTCATAGAGTTACAGATGTGCAGAACATTAGAACAGATCAGACGTCGGAAGTCAGTTAGATCATCTGTAGCTTCCTTTCATAGGCCACAACATTGAGAGTCACATGGAAGAAATGAATAGTGGGATATTATATATAGCATTTCTTACAATATTTTCTGGGTTTTTTGAGGTTATGGACGGGAAGAAATTATGATCAGCTGGCAAAAAGGGAGAGTGATAATGTTTGGTTTTCTGGTGTGTATAGTAAAGCTTATGAATAAAATTACTAGGTATAACAACTTACCCAACACACAGTGAATCTCAAAGGAGATGGTTGCCCATCCGGTTTCAATTTGATTAAGTTTACGTTCTATTTGATGCTTATTATATGGAAGACACTGAGCTAGGTGGTTGGTATACAAAAATAAGCAACAGACACAAACATAATAACACTGTTTCTTGAAATTGGTCTTAACTTACTCTCAGACACAGCTCTACCACCTATTAACTTTTTATTAACTTATTACTAATCTTGGGCAAATAACCCCTTTGACTTTCAGTTTTCTTTACCTGCAAAACTAAGATTCAGTTTGTAAAATTTTGTGTAAAGAATTAAATATCTCATATGCAGTCACTTAGCGGGTGCCAAGTATCCAAAAATTATTTGTCTCCCCTAGATCCAGAGCCAGAAACCTTAACTTTAAGGAACTCAATCCCATAGAAATATGAGTAGTGCCTTACCAATGCTGAAGGACAGACATATACTGAATATAAGGGAGCACATACACAAGAGACCATGTTTCTGATGGAGAAGAATTAAATGTTGGAGAATGACAAAGGAGTGTTAGGGGGAAGAAAAAAACCGAGGGATTTCTGACATGGAAATAGGCAGGAAATGGAAATATTTGGGACAGATTCAGCACAATGGAATAAATGCTGAGGCAGGACATAGACTACTTAAACATCGTACATCTACTTTGTTGAAAACTGGAAACTTTTAGATTAATAGAGAACAAAGAATTATGATTTGTATTGTTTCATTTATGCTGCTTTCATTCATTCTTTTCACAAACAGCTTCTATGTGTCAAGCACTATACTTCTGGCACGGGGTATCCAGAAGTAAGCAAAGATGATGGTTCTTATTTTCCTGTAACTTACAGTACTGAAGGACAAAGAGATCACTGAATTGATAAGTGCTGATAAAATGCAAAGTGGTGTGAAGGGAATGAAGATGTTGTTGTGGCATCCTTGGTAGAACAAAAGGATTTAGATAAAAGATGCAAGAATACCTTCCTAAGCAAATGGTGTTTTGGCTGAATCCTGAAGGGAAAGAAGTAGCTCGCTATACTGAACCAGGGAAGAAAATTCCAGGCAGAGAGACCAGTAGGAGAGATCTGGAACTGGAAATACACGTTGGTTCTAGAATACATACACTGTGTTGCTGAGAACTTCAGCACAATGCCTGGAATATGCTAGATGCTCAACACTTGTTGACTAAATGAGTGAATGAATGAATAAATTCTAAAAAGACTGATTAGTTAACAAAGCTCTTGAGCAGGAAAATGACATAGTCAGATCAATACTTTAGAGACAGCAATTCTGCAGCCATCACCAATAAAGATACTTCTGTAATAGCACAAGATTAGAACAACTGAGAATATATCTAGGACAGTGTTTGTGAGAGTGAAACGGTTCAGATGGGAATGACAAACAGCTAGATACTCCTGCAGATGAAAGGGTAGGTTGGCCATGGTGATAGTGATAGCTCATGGAGGTCTTACGTGTATTGCTTCAGGCCCTAAACTTTATCTTGCAGAAAACAGAAAGGTTTTAAAGAGTTTTAAGCAGGGTGTAACTAGTTGCAACTGCATTTTAGATAGAGCATTCTAGTGACAGTACAGAAGATAAATTTGAAAGCTCGTCAGATGAAAGGAGGGCAGAATGCTGTTGTAATATTCCTTTGAGAAATAATGAATAAAATAGATTAGAGGGAAGTAAGCAAATGTTGGAGGCTACTGTAATATTCCAGTGAGAGAAACAATGAGTATACGAAAGAAAGCCATACATCAGATAGAAAAATAGAGCATTGACTCAAACTACTTCGGAAGCAGAACACTCATTTTATTTTTGTTATTTTTTTTAATTTTTGAGATAGATTCTTCCTCTGTTGCCCAGGCTGGAGTGCAGTGGCACAATCTTTGCTCACTGCATCTTCCACCTCCCGGGTTCAAGCGATTCCCCTGCCTCAGCCTCCCAAGTAGCTGGGATCACAGGCACCCACCATTATGCCCAGCTTATTTTTATATTTTTCGTAGAGACAGGGTTTCACCATGTTGGCCAGGCTGGTCTTGAACTCTTAACCTCAGGTGATCCACCTGCCTCAGCCTCCCAAAATGCTGGGATTACAGGCATGAGCCACCACACTGAGCAGAATATTCATCTCAGTGTTTAATTGGGTATGCAGGGAGGAGGGAGTAGGAGGAGTTCAGGGTGATTCACAGGTGTCTGACTGGGATGATTGTGCCATCAAATGAGCAAGAAAACCAGGAGGAAGAGGTGGTCAGGATAGGAAAAGGTCATGGGGATTGAGAGTGAGACATAAAGTCTGAGGAGTCTGTGGTACATCCAAGTGAAGATGTTCATTAAGCATTTGGATATTCAAGTTTATATCCCAGATGTGTGGGCAATGCTACAAAGACAGATGGATGGATGGATGGATGGATGGATGGATAGAAAGACAGATAGATACATGCATACATACATAGATGGATACCCAGATAGATAAGATAGATACATACGTATGATGAATAATAGAGTTATCTTCATATGGGAGTTGCTTAAACCATGTGAATCACCCAGAAAGATCTGTTGAATGGAAGAGAAATGGGTAAGAACAGAACCTGGAGAAGCAATAGCTTGAGAGGGCAGGGGAAAAGGCCCATGTATGATAGTAAGAAGGAATGAGAAGAGAAATCAAGAGGATGACCAGGGGAGACAATTTTGATGATAGACAAGAAAGTTAAGAGTTTTTCTAAGAAAAAGATGGATAGCACCATCAAATGCTGCAAAGTGGTCAGGTAAGATGAGGGCTGAAGATAATCCAGACATATTTGCAAAAATAGGGACTGAGCATATTGGAGATTATGGCCAGAGTAGGATACTGGAATTGAAGATTTCTAATAGGAATTAGCCTAGTTGGTGACCAGGTCCCAGGTGAAAGTATGACTCTATGTGTGACTGAGGCACAGGGGTGCACAAGATCCTTAGAGATGAGGAAATCAGGGGACTGTGAGGGTTAGGATTTCAGATGGGACATCCACGTGACCACTGAGGTCACCGATATGTTGGCAGGACATGAGGTACAGAAAAAGACAATTTTCCACATCCTTTATGTTTGGGAAGTGAGTAGACCCACCGAAGAATTTATACTAAAGACAATGAGGTTTTACACAGGGTAAAAGAAGCAACTGCATTTTCTTAAATTAAGTGTAGTCTAAAGCTGCCTCCTTGCATATTTTAAGTTCAGCCTAAAGGTTTCTTTGTACGTCATGAACTATAACCTAAGCGGAGCTGTATACAGACTGTAGTCCACTCTTGTGCCAATCACCAAGTTTTCACCAATCAAAGGTGGCCAACCATTCAAACCATGTTCAAATGAGGCAAATGCTGAGCTGTAACCAACCTGGCTGTTTCTGTACCTCACTTCCATTTTCTGTACATCACTTTTCTTTTTCTGTCCATAAATCTTCCACCAGGTGGCTGCGCTGGAGTCTCTGAGCCTACTCTGGCTCAGGAGGCTGCCCCATCTGTGAATCATTCTTTGCTCAGTTAAATTCTTTTAAATTTAATTTGGCTAAAGTTTTTCTTTTAATAATTTTGATAAACGAACTGGGATTTAATAGATTATTGACTCCACTTTGTACTCTGAAAGTTCATGAGGCCCTCATGATACATAAGTTCAGGATTGGACTGAAGAGGAAAAATGAAAGATGGGCCATAAATAAGGAGGCACAGAACAGCATAGATTGAAATCAGAGAGAAGCCAAACGGTTTACATTTAAGGAGACTGATCAAGGACTAATGGAGAGCTTTCAGGACAGAAAGAATTAATGAAGACAAAAAAATTAAACTGTGGTCCCCACCCTCATGGAATCTATACAATTGGGGATAGACATTACCAAAGACTCAATATATGTAAGGTTATAGCCAGATAAAGGATAGGAAGAAGGAACATGGAATGGGAAAGCAGGTTATAGAAGGGGTTGGTCTGCATAGGGAGGAGAGCCTTCCTGAGAAAGTAATAATTATGCTGGGTTCTAAAGGAGCTGGTGGTCTGGGGAGAGGGCAGGCTAAGGAGAGTGGGGAGATTTGGGTAAGAGGATAGTGCATGCAAAGTCCTGCAGTAGGAGGACCAGGAACATCCCACGTGGGGTGGGGCACACAGCACAGTGAGCATGTGCCATGGGGTGAAAAGGTGGAGCTAATCATGCCAGGCCTTAGCAGCTTCCTAGAAGAGTCTGTTCTTTATTTAAGGGCATGTTTTGTCTCTGTGATAAGAATCCCCAAACTATCCCTGTAAGAAAGATGAGGAGGCCTGAACATATCCTGTTTGTTCTTATTGACAAATCAGTTGGTAAGCACAGAGAAAACGTTTATCCTTTGCTCCAGTGAAGGCTATTGTGATGCTCATAGTTGACATTTACTTCTTCAAAAGGATGATAACATCTTGGGGATCTCACACATTTGTTCTTTGTATCCACAGGTTCCACATGGGTGGATTCAGCGAACCACAGATCTAACATATTTTTTAAAAAGCAATAAATAATTAACAATAAAAATAGTAGAAATAAAATACAATATAACCACTATTTACATAGCATTTACATTGTATTAGGTATTATAAACAATCTAGAGATGATTCAAAGAATATGGAAGGACATGCATAGGTTATTTGAAAACACTACACCATTTTATATAAGTGACGTGAGCGTCTAAGGATTTTAGCATTTGCAGGAATCCAGGAACCATTCTCTGCTCTGTGAATACCAGCTGTGCTTGTGAACAAAGCAGGTGGGTTAAAACATCACATGAGCCCGTTCTCCTCCACGTTGCTTCCTGTCTTTCTCCCCTCCACGGGCAAAATAGCCTCTTTTGCTCAGACAGTGCTGGAGGGGGAGGTGAATTAGGAGATGACAGAGATGGCAGAAATGTAAGATGCTTTTTGATAAAGCAGTTTCAGGAAAACTGTCTGCATAAAAATCAAATTGCTGCAGGTAAACAAGCAAGTAAAGGTGTTTAGCTAGACAGCTATTTCCAAAAATGTCAAGAGAATGAGGGGGAGAGAGATGAAAATGGACCCTGAAGAGAAATGAGGTTAAAGGAAACATACTTGTTCATATGGTCTTTGAAACAACTCTTTGAAGAAAAAAGTTCCAACATACACAAGAGTAGAAACAATAGTAAAATGAACCACAATAATTCATTTAGTATGAACAATTATCAACAATCAGTTAGCCGCTTTTGCAACATTTTTCCTTTCTCTTGCTCTTTGTGAAACTGCTTTTGCAAAATTTTGACAGGAAGAGAAATCTGACATGACTGACTCCATCTTGCTTCTCGCTTCACAGGCTGGCTGTTTTCACTTTGCCAACATTCTACCAAGCTAATTTTGGGGGAAATTAAGTTTGTAGTTTAAATGATAATAGGCCTTCCCAAAAACTAAACTTGCTTTGTAAAACTAATGAAGGGCCACAAAGTTATGAGGATGAGAGGGTCCTAAACTCTACTACAATGTAGAAACAGTTAAATAATTACCATTCATTATTCTGGAGGTCCCAAGACTTATGTCTTCCCCAATTACTCCTGTAAATAACATCACTACTGTAGAACCTAAGACTGGCTTTTTGAGATGTCTTTTCAGGCTTTTGCATTTCTGACAACCAAATGGCCCCACTGGGACTCACCAGCTAGTCCTGTGGCCCCACCCAGGAACCAACTCAGCACAATTGAACAGCTTCGACTCCCTATGATTGATTTCATCTCCTACCCAACCAATTCCTAGCCCCCTACCCACCAAACTATCTTTGAAAAACCCCTAACCTCTGAGCCTTTGGTGAAATTGATTTGAGTAATAACTCCATCTCCCACAAGGCATGGCCAGCCTCCCATCAATTAAACTCCTTATTTACTGGAATGACATGGTCTCTGTGAATTGATTTTATTTGTGCAGTAGGCAGGAAAAACCTTGGGAAATTACATCTTTTCCTTAAGTATTTTATGACAAATCCCAGACGTCATGAAATTTAATGTAGTCTTCACATTCTTACCTGTGCTTCACTAAAAATATTTTTATATAAATATAATGCTATTGCTATATCCAACAAAATTACCAATAATTCCTTGTTATAACCGATACTTAATTCATATTCAAAATTCTTTCATTGTTTCAAAAACTATTTTTTTACAATAAGCTTATTGGAATCAAGATTCAAGCATGTTCCAAGTAGTATATTGGCTTGCTATGTCTCTTTTAAGTTTCTTGCCATCTAAAATAGACCCTCCTTGTTAGTTTTTTTTCTTTTTTCATCCCTTGGATTACTTGATAAAACCAGTCAGATATCCTACCTCCATATTTTTATAAATGAAAGTTAGCTCTAAAGCTTTCACGGGTGGATTTCATTGGTTTGTTTTTAGTGATGAGAAGGGCTTAAGCAAGTCAAACAGAGAGTGAAAGAAAAAAGTTCAAGATAGAAGGGAAGGCAGAATGATTTTTAGTGCAGAATGATGAAGAGGTGGAACATAGAGGTTAGCTTTGGACTGAAGTCAAAATTTTCTTTTTCTGAAACAAGAGACAGAAGTAAAAATGAATAAATATATTGGTAAATTTTGAAATGGTATGAGATGTGATAGTCAAAATATTGATTAATAAGCATAATAGTGATAGTCAAAATCAGCTTGGAAATGAATTGAATGATACAAATCAAGGCTTATGCAGACTGGTCCTGGCTATCAGACAGCATGGCGGCAACATCACAGCACCCAGCTAGCTCCAGGAGATTTGGGAGGCCTGCCAGTTCCTACACACAAGTCCCTTGTGGACTAAAAGGTGTAGAACATTGCTCCTGTGGGCCCTTCTTATCCCTGCACAGCAGAATGCCTGCCATGTTTGACATGGACATCGATCATATGAGACAGATTGATACGAACAACCCATGTATGTAAGGGTACTGGTTCACATCAGATACATATCAGTTCTCAGTGATGGAAAGCAATGTTGATATTTGTGCCTAATGGCCTTCATTTTCTCATTGAAGTAGAAAGTAAAGTTGTTGGATGAAAGGGAAAGTTAGGGCATGGTTGGAATTTTTACAGGTAGATATTTGGGGTGACTGTAGTAGTGAATGAGAAAGTATGTTAGCCAAGGATGAGGTAAAGAGTTCCTATCAAATCAAGGACCCAGAGATAATAATTCAGTTTTGGGTCCTGAAGGTACTTGTTTGACTGGTTACAGAGACAAAGTGAGTAGAGTTATTAACATTGGTGAAAAAATATCCAGGAATCAACAAAAACAATATGACTTGCATATATACTGGTCTTGTTTTTTAAACAGGAGAAAAGACAAAGCAAAAATGATTAAATATTAACAAGTGTTAGGGCCTGGCACGGTGGCCCATGCTTGTGATTCCAACACTTTGGGAGGCAGAAGCAGGTGGATCGCTCCATCGCTCCAGCTCAGGAGTTTCAGACCAGCCTGGGCACCATGGAAAAACCCTGTATCTACAAAAGATATAAACATTAGCCAGATGTGATAGCAAGTTCTTGTAGTCCCAGCTACTTGGGAGGCTGAGGCAGGAGGATCACTTGAGCCCAGGAGGCAGAAGTTGCACTGAGCTGAGATCATGTCTCTGCACTCCAGCCCGGGCAACAGAGCGAGACCCTGTTTAAACAAAACAAAACAAAATGAAGAAAACCAATTGTTAATAGAAGATTGTGAGAAAACGAGTATTTATTATATTTTGGATACTTTTCTATATTTTCACTATTTTATAAAACCTTCAAATAATTGACAGATGAAAGCTAGATTACTAGACATATAAAGTTGAACTAAATATCAGCTTTAATGAAAATTATTATGAATATGTACTTCAGTTTTTTAAATCAGATACTCATAATAAAAATATAAACTTAGAAATTAGAGAAAAAGGAAAAAATACAACAAAAGCACCATAATATTAGCACTCCAATTTATGTATTTCTATTCTCACTTATTTGGGGAAGGGGACTCAGCATAGCACAAGTTTAAGTTTTTATTTTAAAAATATATAATTACAGTTTCCATATTATTGTATAAATTTTGTAGCAATTGTTTCTACAGTTTTGTCACAATTTTTAACTTTTTTTTTTTTTTTTTTTTTGGTGACAGAGTCTCGCTCTGTCATCCAGGATGGAGTGCAGTGGTGAGATCTCAGCTCACTGCAACCTCCACTTCCGGGGTTCAAATGATTCTCCTGCCTCAGCCTCCTGAGTAGCTGGGATTACAAGCGTGTGCCACCAGGCCCAGCTAATTTTTGTGTTTTTAGTAGAGACAGGGTTTCACCATGTTGGTCAGGCTAGTCTTGAACTCCTGAACTCGTGATCTGCTCATCTTGGCCTCCCAAAGTGCTAAGATTACAGGCGTGAGCCACCACATCCAGCCTAATTTTTAACTATTTTTATAGAAATATTTAACTATTTTTAGTTGAATATTGTACTTAACTATTACCCTATTGAGATTGCTTTTGGATTTATACTCATAAATAATGGTAGATGAGTATCTTTTTGTTGTTTATTTTCTGAAAATATAGATTTTTTTGGATATTTGTGAGTCAAAGAATGTGAAAATTACTGAGGTCCTTCATAACAGGTTTAAAATCTTGCTCCACAAAGCCCAATTGCTTTTTAAGAGGATTTACATTTTTACCAACAATGTATGAGACTATCATTTCACCATATCCAGCTCAGCATTAGATAGCATTTACTAATATCTAATGGATAGCTAATTTTCTAGATGAAAATTTATATTTTAATAATAATGATGGCTAACATTTACAGAGTACCGCTCTACAAGTACGGTTAAGTGCTTTACAAACATTCATAAAATATGCCTTGCTACTGTCTGGATCTTAAAGAGAATTAAAGCATCCAGTCAGCCAGCAAACAACTGTAAATGAAAAAAGCTCCTGCTAAGTGCCAGACCCTGTTCAGGGTGCTGGTAATACAAGGATCCTACATAGCACAAGTCAGAGAAACAGCATAAAACAAAACATACAAATAAGTACAATAATTTCAAATAACGTGTAGGTGCTTCACAGAAAATAAAATAGAATGATATACAAGAAAGTGATGGAGGTAGGGCACTGGTGGAGTATTTTACTAGGATACTGAAGGAAAACCTTAATAAAATGGCATCATTCCAGCTGAGACCTCAAAGGAAAGGGAAGAGCCATTTGAAAGTCTCAGGGAAAATCATTCCAAAGAGAAGGAATAGGAAGTGTAAACTCCTTGAGGCTCTGGAATGCAGGGAGAGGAGGGAAAAAATGTTTAAAGAAGAAGGCTGGTCAGATCATGTAAGGCCCTGAGGGCAGGGAAGAGAGTTTGGATTTCCTTATTGATTCCATGGGAAGCCACTGAAAGCTGTCATGGAGGGAAGTAGATGATTGGATTTATGCTTGTTTGAGCTCTCTGCCTCCTGTGTAGAAAATAAACTTCAGAGTTGCCAGAGTAGAGGGAGAGAGGCACACTGAGATGTTATTGCAGTAGTTCGCAGAAGATGTAATGATGCTTTGGATAAGGGTTGCATGAAGAATGTTAGGCAGAGAGAAAGAATGTTATGCAGAGGAATGCATATCAGATGTGATTTCCAAATGTTTGGCTTGAGCAAATGGATGGAAGATTACACAATTTACTGACTTAGAGAACGCCGAGAATGAAGAAGATTGCAGAGACAAGCTCAGTTGGTCTTTTTGGTCATATTAGAGTTTAAGGTGCCTCTTAGACATCCAAGTGGCAAAGTTGAATAGAGAATTGGACATGAGAGGCTGTGGTTCAGCAGAGATGAAAGATAAAAATGTGGTAGTCTTCAACAGGCCAGTAGCATTTGAAATGGAAATCCTGGATCCCCCAGGTAGACACTGTAGCTAGAGGATGAACAACAAAGAGTAGGTGCATAGGGAACTCCATCAGTAGGTCTGGCAGAGAAAGAAAAGCCAGCGAAGCGGGTAGCAAACCAAAAGAAAAACTAGACATTGAAGCCACTGAAAAAACAGTTAAACACAGAGAAAGGAGGAGTGGTCAGCTGTATCAGTTGCATCATGATGTCAAGTAAGATTAGGACACAGAAGGGAGAGTTTGCTTCATTTAGATTTTTGTGTGTAGTTCTTTGGGATCTTAAATTTGTGCCATTTCAGTGGTCTAGTGGAGACAAAATGCTGACTGAAGTGAGCCAGGGAAGGAAGAGAATGGGGAAGTTAAGACAGCAAACAATTCTTCCGAGGAGATTTGCTGTGAAGGATGACAGGGATTTATCACTGAATGGGTTGATGTAACTTGTCCAGGTGTGCACAGAGAGCAAGCCTTCAGATCTTTACTTGCAAGCAACAAATGTTCTGACAAGCTCTTAACCAAATACACTGTTTTGATTTGTATTTAAAGAGCACTTTCTAAAAGCATTTACTTAACTCTTTCTTTAATTTTTAGAAAATAATATTACTATAGTCATTGAGACAGTTGCCTAATGTTGAGATGCTGCCAATTCCTAGATAAGAAGTCTGGGAATGCTATATAGCTGGGAGGTGCCCAAAGAATGCTGGAGTATGACACAGATTGTTTCACTGAAGAGGTCCATGTCTGTCACAGGAAGAATTAACCGTATATTGTACACTTTTGGCTTCCAATTTCCAAAAGAGAATAATTCCCACCTCCCAACTGCATGCAATACTTTATTGTAGAAAGAGTCAAGCTAAAAATGATTGCATCATATGTTGTATGAAAAAGCTTATGTATGACACACCAAGAAAACGATCGCTCTTCAGTTTGTATTTAAGGTCTGCCGGTATATGTGATACAGGAAGTGAACATCACATGAAGCGGGACTGACTCAGAATAACAAAATATGTTGGCATTTAGGTTTGGGGTTGTGGTTCTTGATGTAAAACTTAAAAGGAGACTCTAAGACTGCATGTGGCTTTATTAACAAGAATTGAAAAGAAAAAGGGAAGGAGGGAAGGAGCAAAGGAAATAAACCAACAATTATTGATCAGTCATGGGCAGCACTACGCTAAGTACTCAAAAATGCATTATCCTTTTCAGTCCTCACAAAAGATCTTTTAAAGTTACTATCTACATTTTTCAAGATGGTAAAATTGAGGCTCAGGGAGGTTAATTCCCTAAAGCAACATACGTGAATTAAAGAGTCAATGCATGGTCTAACTAAATTCCTGTTCTAGCAATTAAACATGATACCATCATACACTAGCAAAAACTTTGTCAGTCATATATAAAATATTATGTTATTTCTTGTTCAAGTTGATTTTTAAAAAAGAAAAATAATGGCTGGCATTCTTAGAATGCTACTCAGCAATATTCCATTCAACTATAGCTATAATTGCTTATCATGTGATGTTTGTGGGAACATGACACATAAGGGAAGAAATCCTTGCACCCCTGGCTCAAAATGGGCTTGTAATTGATTCACAAAGTCTTTCTGGAATACAGAACTAGAAACTGAGTACAGTTTTGCTACCCTACTAATAAAAGAGACACAATTTAAGTGGTCTCTTGGTATAGATTTTTTATTATTATTATACTTTAAGTTCTGGGATACATGTGCAGAATGTGCAGATTTGTTACATAGGTATATATGTGCCATGGTGGTTTGCTGCACCTAGCAACCCATCATCTACATTAGATATTTCTCCTAATGCCATCCCTTGCCTGTCTCCCCAACCCCCGACAGGCCCCAGTGTGGGATGTTCCCTCCCTGTGTCCATATGTTGTCATTGTTCAACACTCACTTATGAGTGAGAACATGTGGTGTTTGGTTTTCTGTTCCTGTGTTAGTTTGCTGAGACTGATGGTTTCCAGTTTTATCCATGTCCCTGCAAATAACATGAACTCATCCTTTTTTATGGATGCATAGTATTCCATGGTGTATATGTGCCACATTTTCGTTATCCAGTCTATCACGGATGGGCATTTGGGTTGGTTCCAAGTCTTTGCTATTGTGAACAGTGCTGCAATAAACATATGTGTGCATGTGTCTTTATAGCAGAATGATTTATAATCCAGTAATGGGATTTATAACCAGTAATGGGATTGCTAGCTCAAATGGTATTTCTCTTTCTAGGTCCTTGAGGAATTGCCACACTGTCTTCCACAATGGTTGAACTAATTTACACTCCCACCAACAGTGTAAAAGCATTCCTATTTCTCCACATCCTCTTCAGCATCTGTTGTTCCCTGACTTTTTAATGATCACCATTCTAGCTGGAGTGAGATGGTACCCATTGTGGTTTTGATTTGCATTTCTCTAACGACCAGTGATGATGAGTTTTTTTTCATATATTTGTTGGCCACAGAAATGTCTTCTTTTGAGAAGTATTTGTTCATATCCTTTATCCACTTTTTGATGGGGTTGTTTGGTTTCTTTTCTTATAAATTTGTTTAAGTTCTTTGTAGATTCTGGATATTAGCCCTTTTTCAGATGGATAGAATGAAAGAAAATTTTTGCAATCTTACACAGATTTTAAAAAATTAATTTAAAAATTTCTCCTCTGTATCTCTGGAATAATAGAAATCTCCAGTGCAGAGCCCAGCACCTAATGGGGAGTGGGGATGGGAGGAAGGGTCTCGGCAAATATTCATGGAAAATAAAGTGATCTTTAATTATGCATGTGTAGACACTTTGGATTATTTAAAGGAAATAATAAGTCAAGCAACCTTAAGAGATGGGAGACTAAGAATTTACATAAACAGATCAGACTGAAACAAAGAGCTATCAGAGAGACCCAGAGAGCTCTGAGGACTAACTTCTTCATCCTTCTCTGTTAGTTTTGGGGTTTTTGTCTTGAAGGCTCCCTGTGCTGTGTTATTTTCCCTTCTCTGTTAGACAATCCTCTTTGTAGCCTTCAGGCTGTTTGTAAAGGAAGACTGCCTGATAGGCTCACTTATTCATTTTTGTCTCTTTTGGGGAGAGATCTTGATTTCAAGCCACTTCTTGGTCCAAATTTGAGTTAGGTCTCTTCCACAGTCCAATAAGTAAGTGGTCAATGGTGCTCAGAGAGCAGCAGAGCACTGCTTTCCTGAAATTACTGAGAAACAACGTTAGCAGGAGGGGGGCCTGGCAAGGTGATTATGACCAGTTGTGGAGGCTGATGCAACTACATCTTAGATGCTAATCTACCATGTTGGCTTCTGATCAACCCCTGTTCCTGGAGGGCCTCTAAGATTTCCAGCTTATACATTGCTTCTTGTATAACAGGAGGTATTTACTGTAAATCCTACTCTGAGGTCAAACAACCTTAATGTTATTGTACTTCAGATGTCCTATAAATCCCTTTGGAATTATCCCTTCCCTATGATATATAAGCCCTGGGTTGGTGGGGTAATGGTATGGGGTTCTCCCATCTTGTCTCACCACTTCCTGAGATACAGACCAGACACAGCTTCTGTCCATAAGTTCCTAAGAAATGTTTCTTTCTAAGAAACTGGATTGTCAGCTCCTTCTTTGGTCTCTGTTTCTTCGAATTTGGAGGTTGGTTTGCATAGATCTACCCACCATGGAACACCACTGCATTAGTTTCTATGATCTCTAACCTAATGAACTGATTTAATCTGCCTCAACAGCAAGGAGTTTGCCTAACTCTCTGCCCAAAGCCTTTTCAGTACAAGTCTAACACATTTTTCCAGTCTTTGAAGAAAAATGGGAAATTATATGCAGTGTTGCCTCAGAATTCTTTTAAAAATAAACGTGATATTTGAACTCCAGGTCTGCCAGAGTATTAGATACTGAAGGAAAAGCTTGAAAGTGAATTGTTTCTCCTTATAGCATTGATGAGTTGACACAGAACCCAATTCATGCTTACTTTGTACAAAAAGTATTTTTGTCACCTAACAAAACTAAAGATTAAATTTTATTTTACTAAAGATTAAAGAAATTTGATGTACTAGTAACAATGAATCATATTCTGACGTGTAGCGAAATATCTTTGTGGCCGGGCACTGTGGTTCACGCCTGTAATCCCGGCACTTTGGGAGACCGAGGTAGGTGAATCACTTGAGGTCAGGAGATTGAGACCAGCCTGGGCAACATGGTGAAACCCTGTCTCTACTAAAAATACAAAAATTAGCTGGATGTGGTGGCAGACACCTGTAATCCGAGCTACTTGGGAGGCTGAGGCAGGAGAATTGCCTGGACCTGGGAGGCAGAGGTAGCAATGAGCCAAGATCGTGCCACTGCACTCCAGACTGGGCAACAAGAGTGAAACTCTTCTAAAAAAAAAAGCCAAACAAACAAAAAGTAGCTTCGCTCTCATTGTGAAAGATCAATCTTATAACTGTAACTTTACATGGAAACAAACATACAGGTGAAATACAGGAGATGAACAAGACATATGTTGCTTCCTGAAAAATGGAGGTTTGTAACAACATGTTTGGAGATATCCGGGACATGAGTTCAGCTTGGTAAGAGTTTATTATTTCGAAGTTGGCACTTCCACAAATATTCTGTGAAAATTTTCACAAATCGTGATTTACATATAATATAAACACATGGTGCACTAAATTGTCCTTTTTTTCCCTCCTTTTAAAATTTATATTGAATCTGTTGCAGTAATTAAAGCATGCTGTACATATATTATGACATTTTTTAACAGAGAGCAACAATAAAATAAAGAGTAGGTCCAATTAAGACATGTTTAGGAATTAGTGAAGAATAAAGTTTCCCTTTGTCACGTAACACAAATTTTTGTGCAAAAAGGTATTTTGAATGGTGTTAGGGGTTGAATTGTGTCTCTCCCCCTAAAAATAATATAATGTTAGAGTCCCACTCATTGCTGATGGAATTAGCTAAGATGAGCTCATACTGGGGTAGAGTAGGCATTCCATGGTATAATCCAATATGACTGGTGTCTATATAAAGAGGAAATTTGGGCATAGATATACAGGGAAAATTGTGTGATATGCTGCCACAAATCAAGTAACTACCAGAAACTAGGGGACAGGTCTGGAACAGAGCCTTCTCTAGCACCTTCATAGGCCTGGCCAACACCTTCATCTTGGTTCTCCAGAGTCCAGAGTTGCGAGACAATAAACTATTGTTTAAGCCACTCAGTTTGTGGTACGTTACAGACACCCTTGAAAACTAATACATGGCCAACCACAGCTGGTAAGTGGATTTAGGAATCTCCTCTTATTCACTGAATCCGTAAGAAGGTTAAGCTTATATGCTGAGGAGAAGCAGAGTTAGATAATAACCCAAGGGTCCATTATAGAATGAATTAGTTTATATAAGACCTGAAAATCTGCCTGCCTTTGAAAAACATGCAGGAACACTGACCTCATTGAGATTCAAGTCTGTAAAAATGCATAAACTGGGGTGACACATGATTAAAACCAGATTGCATCGTGAAAGAGAAAGCACCTACAGGGAAGATGGCACCTGGACCCCAAGCTGTCCTCAGCATGAAGGCCAAATGGGCCCTCTGGTATGGGAGAACTCTAGGGACAATGATGTGTGTGTGTGTGTGTGTGTGTGTGTGTGTGTGTGTGTGTGTGCATCTGTGTGTGTGAAAGAATTGTGCCTGTCAGCATTTAGGAGCACAGACAGCTCTATGCCAATACATTATAATATAGAGAGAGACAGGGAGAGATTCTACTCAACTCTTTTTCTTTTTTTTTTTTTTTTAAATTACTTGTGTCTTACATTTTTTTTTTTAATTTCCATAGGTTTTTGGGAAGCAGGTGGTGTTTAGTTACATGAGTAAGTTCTTTAGTGGTGATTTGTGAGATTTTTGTGCACCCATCACCAAAACAACATACACTGAACCCAATTTGTAGTCTTTTATCCCTCAACCCCTTCTCACGCTTTCCCCTAAGTCCCCAAAGTCTATTGTGTCATTTTTATGCCTTTGCATGCTTATAGCTTAGCTCTCACTTATGAGTGAAAATCATATATTTGGTTTTCTGTTTTTGAGTTACTTCACTTAGAATAATAATCTCTAATCCCATCCAGGTTGCTATAAATGCCATTAATTCATTCCTTTGTATGGATGAGTAATATTCCATCATATATATGTATATATATATGATGTGTATATATATACCTGTGTGTATATATACCTGTGTGTATATATACATGTTTGTGTATATATATGTATACACACACACACACACTTCACAGTTTCTTTATCCACTCGTTGATTGATGGGCATTTGGGTTTGTTCCACATTTTTTCAATTGTGAATTATACTCAGCCCTTTTTCAAGAGCATCACAACTTGTGTGAATTGAAGGAAGGATGCACTAAGGCCATGCGACTATAAGGCTCAGCTGGAAGCCCTGGCAAAAATGACAGTGCTACCAGAGATGTGAGTGGGTCCCCAGCCCCATGACAATGGCAGATCTCCCTTTTCCTTACTGATAGCAAGAGGGATGGCAGGAAACAGAACCAGAAGGGACCATCACCTGTGGAGTTTGTCCACAAGAAATGTCCGTGACTTCCTGCTTCATCAGCAGGCAATAATAGTGAATTATGCCCAAGGAATGTTTCTTGAATAGATGTATGTATCTCTCGGAACTGAAGAAATCTCTGGAGAGAAAGAATCTTTCACAGATAGACCTTTCCCGTGAGTCTATCAGGTAGGATCGGAACCTCAAAAATGTAAAACTCAACATAAACGTTTTATGATCTGTATGGAAATTGACTTTCTGATCTTCTATACAAATAAAATTAATGATTTCAAGGACAATGGCATTTTTAGAAAACATATATTATGTTCTCATGGCTATAGCCACCATTTTATATTTACTTAGTAAATTTACCTGAGAGGTAGATAAATGAAAAGTAAGCAAAGACATTTAAGTGCTTGCTACTGGCGCGGTAGAAAAGGCTATGAAAATGCTTGGGACTGTCTCAAGAAAAGTGCTTTTTGAACTCTACAGGATCAGCTGAAGAAATAAATGGTGGAGCCTATCAGCCCCTGACAGCACTGTCTGCCAAGGAAGGCATCAGATACTTGTGTCTTCACAAACTCATTGTAAGAACTATCATTCCACAGGGACCATTACCTGCTAAATGGCTTCCATTCTGAGGTGGATGTTCCTTGAGTCATACACAGATGAATCAGGCATTCCGCTAGGCTTATAGCATGACCAAAGTTTGTTCTGAAGTAAAAAAAAATTCAACGTGGTTGTTGGGGGTAGCCATATATTCACTTATTTGGTTATACATTTCCAGAAACCTGGGAAGAAACCCCAACTGCCACATCACGAAGTGAATTTCTGCATGGTTGATTCAATGAACTTTTAATAATCTCGGATAGTATTTACTGGTGTTAAAAGTTTTACCTAAATTATCTTTTTAAATCCTAAAAACAACCCTAAGAAATAGGTACGTTTATTATTTCCATTGAATGGATGAGGAAACTGGAGCCCATTTTGAAAGTGATAGCAAAGGCCAGTGTTTAATCATCAGCCATCTGGCCAACCCCACATCTTACTGTACTGAGTCAGCCAGAAAGAGATCGACATGATCCTTAAGTAAGTCTGTTGTTTGATTGGAAAATATATCTTATTTTGAGTATATTTATAAGAGTAACCATTTATTGAGCACTTACTATGAGCAAGACTACACTGGTGCTCTTTATGCATATGTCCATTTACTTCTCACACTGACTCTCTGAAATGTGTCACTCACCTCATTTTATACATGAGAGAACAGGTCTGAGTTATTAAGTAACACATTCAAGGTCACACAGTTAAAATATAGGCCTCTCAGTCGGATTCTAAAAACTACATTTCCCATTCTAGCTTCCTTCTTTTACTAAAAAAAAAACATTCTCATTTAATCAGTTTCTGATATCTTACTTATTAATCTGTGATTAATAATGCTGCATATGAAATATTTTTCCTCAAAGATCACATTTGTCTTCATATTGCATTAGACTAAGATAAGCTGAGAAACTGCTATCCATTCATTTCATCAGTAAGTTAAACTGGCCAGTAAGTAAAACAAGTTAAAATGCCAATCTGAAATAGATTAATCCTCTCCCTTTCAAAAAATAGAAATTAAAGCAAAAGTGAGAGCAGGGAGAGAGGGCATCCTGGCAGTATAGAGTTTGTATTCAAACCACCTTGCCCAGGAGCAGCGGAATAGTTCTATAGATTCCACTAGGAGAAATCAAGTGTAGCTTACTTGATCAACATACATTTTTTAAATATACTCTGTAATATATTTGGGAAGGCAATGCAATAGGAAGCAATTGGATTTTATTTTCTGATTGCATAAATGCTTTCTAGTCTTTGAAACAAATGGAGAACATGCTAGATATTTGTCCATCCAGAATTTACTCGTTCCTATACTCAATATTTCACAGAATGATCAGGAAAGGCATGCATTCTTGGGGCATTATTCAAGAAGGCAGCATAAAGACTGTTCTATACCTAGGGAAAAGAGAGGAAAGATGACACACCAAGTCACCCCTAGCTGTTTACAAGCAGGAGCATGGTTTGAGTTAGACCAATACTGAAGGACCTTCCTTTTTAGTCACTTTTGGAGCCTAACTAATCATAGCTGGGATTTTTTGAGTGCTTTCAAAGCATGATCATTTGTCTTTTACTTGGGTTAGCTCAAAAGAATCTTATGTGTTAGCTGGTATTATAATCCTCATTTTACAGATGAGAAATAAAGGTTTAAAGAGATTAAATAACTGGCCCGAGTTCATGCAGCTAAGAGACAAAAAGCCAGGCTTTACACCGAGACAATCTAATTCCAGAACTCACTGTGGTCAACCACAACATTCATCACCTTAAATCCAGGTCATTTCAATGCCACATCTTATTTAAGGTCTTATCCATCTTTATAAGTTAGATTTGTAGATTTGAGATTGTTTTGTGCAAAATATGACTGCTTCAACTGACAGGGAAGAAATGAATAATAAAACATTCAATAATATAAAGTAAATTACATTTGACGTTTTCAAAATTTGTGATAAAATACATTTAACGTATAATTTACCATTTTAACCATTTTTAAATTTTAGTTTGGTGGTATTAAGTACACTCACACTGTTGTACAATCACCATCAACATCCCTCGCCAGAGTGCTTCTCATTACACTTGAATGTAAAACATATTTATCTATTCATTCAGCAGTGCTACTGAAGTCTAGTTGAACCTCTGCTCTGAGCCAGGTGCTGGGCAAAGCCTGGCCCAGTTCACTTTGTCAAATTCCCCTTACAAGGCTGGCTGACCCAGCTTGGTGAGCCTTATTCCTTATAGTTTGGCCACCAAAACCAGTAGTTAATCAAAAGGGCGGGAGTGGGGGGATGGTTTGATACAGTTAAAGAATAGGCCCTAGGCCATCAAGTGTCATCCTTCATGTGGTGTTGTGGAGAGGATGTGAACACTAAAGCTTGGGTTTACATCTCCTTTTTGCCTAATTTGCTATAGGATTGGGGCATACTTCCTACCCTCTTTGAGCCCCCAAGTCTCCATTCGTAAAATGGGAATAATGTCGGCCGGGGGTGGTGGCTCATACCTGTAATCCCAGCACTTTAGGAGGCCAAGGTGGGCGGATCACCTGAAGTCAGGAGTTTGAGATCAGTCTGATCAACATGGAGAAACCCCATTTCTACTAAAAATATAAAAGTAGCTGGGCATGGTGGTGCATGCCTGTAATCCTAGCTACTCGGGATGCTGAGGCAGGAGAATGGCTTGAACCCAAGAGGCGGAGGTCGTGGTGAGCTGAAATCTTGCAATTACACTCCAGCCTGGGCAAACTCCATCTGAAAAAAAAAAAAATGGGAATAATGTTTATTTTGTTGAGACTATGAGAGATAATACAAAAATGATTGCTGTCAAGAAAAGTAAATAGTTGTAATTATCCTGCCAACTTTATGGAGAGACCTTGAAACTGGAGGAAATTTCCTTTGCTATCCTTTAGCATGCCTAAATGTGCTACAGTAACAAGAGATAGGTATATGTATGTGCACGTGTGTGTGTGCATTCACATGTGTATGAGTTTCTCAGTGTACGTTTGAGAGTGTATGTGTGTATTGGGAGGAGGCAGAGAAGGTGGAAGTAAATCACTCTGTGTTAGAAATAGAGAAGAAAATGAGGCCCAAGGGAAGCTCCAGGGACAGGGAACTGCAGCCAGGGATATTCAGAGTCCTTGAGAGGGAAAGGAGAGGGATGGTGAATGGGGATTTGGGCCATGAAATACTGCACACTGTGTGATATAAAACCTCACTCCTTTATTATGACAACTGTAGCCTACATTGTTCTGCAATACTTGAATTTTCTATTTTTGATGCTTTATGGCTAGAAGGTCATGTAGGAAGATATGAAACAGTAAATCCTGCTTCAGTATTGGCTCCTGAAGAAACCAGGTGGCTCATCAAGGTAGCCATGTATAAAATATCTTACATATCATAAACACACACATTGCCATCCTTTATTTGTGTATCTATGTATATGATTACCCACAAACAAACAAAAAATTCGAAATTCTACATGTGTCCTGTGCACATTTCTATAGGCTGAAAGACACCACTGTGCCTGCCGGAACTTTCTGAGCATGCAGACTTGAATTCTCCGGAAAGTAGAAACTCAGGTGGAGTGAAAAGAGGAAATAAATGATAGTCTAGTGACTGAGCAATAGACAGATCCCTTCTGGGAGGGCAGGTTGCCCTCTGCCAGACATGTTAAAATCATTATTCTAAAAGAAGGAAAAAATACTTCTCTGAAAACATCAGGGACAATCTTTCTTCCAAAGACCAAAGGTATGTGGAAGAAATCTTCAGTATCTGGGTCCTGGCTTGGAGTGTGCAGGTGCCCAGGACTGTGCTGCACTCACCCTCTCCACTTGCACCTGCAGGCCCCTGTTAGCTGAAGGCCCTTTCTGCTCCTAAACCTTTTTCTGGGCATCTATACTTGAAAAACAGATCCTTGCTGGTGGGGGGCCATGCTGTTCTACAGAAGTAACTCCATCAGGGGTACTGCATGCAGCCAGAAGCCAATGGTTGAGATTCTCCCACAAGTCCCACAGAGGGACCACCTCTGCCCCATCTCTGTTTCCTACACAAGGAAATTGTGCCCTGTCCTATTTGTGGAACATGAACCTTTCGGTATCAGAACCTTCAGAGTTCTTTTTGGTTTTATTCTGTAAAACAAATTGTTAAAGATACCAGATGAAAAGTAGTGATGCATTTTTTGGTTTAAGATGGCAGATAGGGCCAGGCACAGTGGCTCATGCCTGTAATCCCAGCATGTTGGGAGGCTGAGGTGGGCAGATCACCTGAAGTTGAGACTAGCCTGGCCAACATGGCGAAACCCTGTCTCTACTAAAAAAAAAAAAACCCACAAAAATTAGCCGGGCATGGTGGCTTGTGCCTGTATTACCAGATACTCGGGAGGCTGAGGCAGAAAAATTTCTTGAACCCGGGAAGCAGACGTTGCGTGAGCCGAGATTGCGTCACTGCGCTCCAGCCTGCGCGACAGTGAAAGACTGTCTCAAAAAAAAAAAAAAAAATGGCGGATAGGAGGCAGAACTAGCTTGCAGTTCCTGCTCAGAAGGACAGACCAGCCTGTGGAGACTCACATCTTGAACTTTTGCTCCAAGAACTATTGCAGGAACATACCAGGAAAGCCAAGAGAATCCACAGAGCCTCTGAAAGAACTGGATCACCACTGAAGGCTCCCTGAGACACTGAAAAACTGTGAGTCTGCTTTCTTTCTCAACAGGGAGGCCTGTGGTCTGGAGCAAGTTCTCAGCCCTGGTCACTGGCTGCCTGGAAATAGACTTGGTGCTGCTGGAGGGGCATGGTGGGGGTGGAACTGGCCTTTAGGACTGTGGTCTGTGTGGGAGCCTGGTGAGGCCTGTGACTGACAGCTTTCCCCCACTTCCCTGATGAACTGTATGACTCAGAAGTGGCAGCCATAATCACCCTGGGAATATAACTCCATTGGCCTGGGAACCACACCCCCATCTCCCATAGCAGCTATAGCAAGCCCTGCCCAAGAAGAGTCTGAGCTCATACATGCCTATCCCTGCCCCCACCTGGTGGTCTTTCTCTATCCACCCTGTTAACAGAAGACAAAGATCATAATCCCTTGGGTGCTCTATGGTCCTGCCCACTGCCTAAGAAACCTGAATACTTAACCATGTGTCCCTAGGGCGAGTTTGCATCATCCGTACAGGATTGCAGCTGATGCCCTCTTCAAAGTGCTACCTCTTGGCTGGAGGCCAACCAATACAAAACCCGTGCACTAAACCAAAATACAACAAGGGGCCCTCACAGAGTCCACCACACTCCCCTGCTACCTTCACTGGAATGGGTGCTGGTATCCATGGCTGCAAGACCTGAAGACAGATCACATCACAGGACTCTTCCCAGACACTCACCAGTGCCAACCCAGAGCCCAGTAGCTCCTGTGGGTGGCTAGACCCGGAAGAGTAAAAACAATCACTGCAGTTCAGCTCTCAAGAAGCTCCATTCCTAGGGAAAGGGGGAGAATACCATATCAAGGGAGCACCCCATGGGACAAAAGAATCTGAATAGCAGCCCTTGAATCCCAGATCTTCCCTCTGATATAGTCTACCCAAATGAGAAGGAATCAGAAAAACAATTCTGGTAATAGAACAAAAGAACAAAACAATAATCTTTAACATCCCCAAAAAATTATACCAGATCACCAGCAATGGATCCAAATCAAGACAAAAATCTCCAAACTGGCAGAAAGAGAATTCAGAAAGTTGATTACTAAGTTAATCAAGGAGGCACCAGAGAAAGGTGAAGTCCAACTTAAAGAAATAAAAAACATGGTACAGGATATGAAAGGAAAATTCTTCAGTGAAAAAGACAGCATAAATAAACAACAGTCACAACTTCTGGAAATCAAGGACACACTTAGAGAAATGCAAAATGCACTGAAAAGTCTCAGCAGTAGAATCAAACAAGCAGAAGAAAGAACTTCAGAGCTTGAAGACAAGGCTTTCCAATAAGCCCAATCCATCAAAGACAAAGAAAAACCAATTTTTAAAAATGAACAAAGCCTCCGAGAAGTTTGAGGCTATGTTAAACATCCAAACCTAAGAATAATTGAAATAATTGATGTTCCCCAGGAAGAAGAGAAATCTAAAAGAACTGCTAAAAGGAGCTCTAAATCATGAAACAAATCCTTAAAAATACACAAAAATAGGATATCCTTAAAGCATAAATTGCACAATATCTATATATGAATTATGCAATGAAAAAAACCCAAGGGCAATAAATAGCATGATGAATAGAATAGTACCTCACAACTCAATACTAACATCGAGGCTCAAGTGATCCTTCTGCCCCAGATTCCTAAGTAGCTAGAACTGCAGGTATGCACCACCACGCTCGAATAATTTTTACATTTTTTGTAGAGACAAGGCCTTGCTATGTGGCCGAGGCTGGTCTCAAATTCCTGGCCTCAAGCAAATTCCTGTCTCAGCCTCCCAAAGTACTGGGATTACAGGACTGAACCACCATGCTCAGCTTAATTTATCTTTTTTAAAATTTAAATTATTCTTTCACTTTTGGGTATCACTTGAATTCCCTTTTTGAATAAAATGACCTTTCATTTATTTTATTCCCAAGGGGCTTATATTGATTCAAGTGTGCATACTCTTCCCCCTTCTCTACCTCACTACGTTTAATGTAATCATTACTCTTGCAGGATTAATCTTCATAGGATTGTCATGAAGATCACATGAATGCACAGAAAGCACTTAAAACAGTACTTGGCATATTAAGTAAATGACCTCCAGAGTTTTTCCTTTTATGGAGACTTCTTCAATTATGAGTAAGCCAATTATGATGGCTTGCTATTAATAAGGAATTATTATGAATTGTAAAAGTAGACATTCCTCGCATCGTAAAAGCGAGATTCCTCCATGACTGTATTACCCACCACTCAGTACACAATAAAATAACACAGAATAGAATTCTGAATTTTATTAGAGAATATATCTAAAATACAATATTTATTGTTATGATATATTATCTGAATGGAAATATACTCTGTATCACAACTCTATAACAATTTTTACAGATAATACTTCATTTACATCTCTGTAGTTCAAAAGTCACTAAATTACAACATAATTCATATTTAAGATAACTTTGCTATAAATATATAATAATTTTTTAAGTTTTTCTTTAATATAACATTGGAATCATGAACATTTATTTTTTTCTGGTTTATATTACATAGAAACATGACAATTTTACCTGATTTGTCTTAACTAGCTCAATTTATCTTAAGCTATGGATTTGCACTCAATCATTCTACTTTCCTACGTTTTAAAAGCAGTATGTCAGTGAACAATTGTGAATGCTCATTACCCTACATGCTGTGAACAAAGTCAAGGTACTTTATTCCTATTCCTTATCCTATATTCTCTGTTACGGAAAGACTACTACCATAAACAAAGCACCAACCAGCCACAGCAGTTATGTCAAGCATGACAATTGGTCTAGCTCTTCACATTTTATTAGTAAGCCTATCAGATGAGAGATGAAGATTCTAGAAAACCAGACACAAAGCAACCAGGGTCCAAATCACCAAGGTAGATCTGTGCTTAGCTAAAAGGAAACACCCGAAGATTTATTATTTGGACACAGGCTATGGGACCATCTTATTTGAAGGAAGCCTTGATTTGTCTGTTCTTCAGTGGCTGAGCCGGGCGCCAGTTGTCCACCATCAGTTCTTCAGGTTCACCCTCCCCACTGAAGTTAAGTTTACGGAATTTCAACATCTAAAAGACACGATAAAACATTGATAATTCAAGTTTCACAATAGTATTCAATTATATGCTTGTGTTACATCTTTAAATACATTCCTGTGCCAGGTGCAGTGGCTCATGCCTGTAATCCCAGCACTTTGGAAAGCTGACGCAGGCGGATCACCTGAGGTCAGTAGTTTAAGACCAGCGTGGCCAACAAGGCAAAACCCCGTCTCTACTAAAATAAAATACAAAAAATTTAGCCGGGTGTGGTGGCACGCCTGTAATCCCAGCTACTTGGGAGGGTAGGGCATGAGAATCGTTTAAACCCTGGAGGCAGAGGTTGCAAAAGCTGAGATTGCGCCACTGCATTCCAGCCTAGGCAACAGAGCAAGATTCTGTCTCAAAAAACAGAAACAAAAATAAACAAAAAATACATTCCCCGACATTCACAGTATAGTTGCATCAATGACCAAAATTCAATTTGATTCCTAATAAATACATAATCACATATAGATTATGTTTGCATGCTTTAATATAACAAAACAATTTATACAAAACACACAAATTTGTTGGGGTCATACTTAAAGAAAATTTTCAGTGAGCTTTGAAATTTAAAATCTAATGTCAAAAGTCTATAAAATCATACCTTTAGATGTAAAATAATAACAATTTTAGTTCCAAATTGAAGCTTTGTTTTCTGCCCCAGGGAAGACAAAGTACAGCATCTGTACAATTGGATCAAGTGGTCAGGACCTGCAGGCTGTTATGGGCTGAGTGATCAGCTGGCATCTCCAAATACACAAAAACACAGAAATGAATTTGCCCAGGCTGATCTGCCTTAACTAGCCCAATTTATCTCATGCTATGGATTTGGACTCAACCATTCTACTTTCCTATGTTTTAAAAATAGCATTTTAGTGAACAATTGTGAGTGCTCATCACCCCACATAGCCCTATTGGTATTTTGCCAATATATGTAATTAACATTCCAACCCCTTGTCACTGGTTGATTTTTATTCCCTTGTAGGCTTGTTTCAGTTTACTGGCCACCACTGAGATACAGGCAGCCCTTAAACAGTCTCCCACTTCTTCAAGGAACTCAAAAAGAGCTCCTTTCCTCCCTCTAGCCAAGACTTGATCCAAATGAAAAAGGGTGCTTTGGGCGGTAATATGTCGGGCCATGTATCAATAGCCTTTAACCTGATCTCTTTTGTCCAGTAATAGTCCCTCAATCATTCCCATAAAGCCACCTTCCATTCACATACATTATAACATGCACACTATGGTTACTGAATGCAAGGAAGCATTCTAAGGACATACAGGGTTGATTTATTACAACAGAATTCCAGCAATCTGAAAGAGAGTTTGTACATAAAGTGCAATCAGGTCAAAGTTTTGATCAAACCAGTATAACTGATTTCTGCTCCTCACTGCACCAATTAAATTACACTGTCACATTAGGCAACTTGACTCATTATTTTAGCATCACAGAGGCAGAGCTTGAGTCTAGAAAATAAAGGTAGCAGAATTAGCAGAACCATTTATATTGTTTACCTAAAATCCATGACCCTTCTCCCCCCGCCCCTCTTCCTGTAAGCCTCAGGGGGGTAAATCTACAGGTCTTAACTGACCGTGGTGATCTCATTCCCTGGCTAGGGACTGAGCAAGAAACACAATTCTAGCCAGTGAGAAGTGAAAGGTTTGCTAGGGGCCTTCAGGGAAAAGATTCTCTGCTCCTAGGGAGCCAATGGAAGAGGTATTCATTTCCTCCTTGAGAGGTGATTGAATATAGATGTGATGATCAAAATGCTATTGCAACTACCTTGAGGATGAATTCACCAATGTGCAGGGCCAAGTCAAGGGAATCTGATAGAGGAGGTCATAGAGCTCTTGCTTCCTGAGCTGAGCATGACTCTCCCTCCAGACTCCATGTTACAGGACATGAAAAATAGCCCTATTGGTATTTTGCTAATATATGCAATTAACGTTACTAGTTTAATACCATTTTCAACTTTAAAGAGCAAACTCAGGGCACAGGGATTAATGCAGTAGGTTCAACTGCCCTTATCTATTTGTCCTGAGGTAGCTGAGTGAAAAACACTTCAATTTTCCTGCATCTCAGACTGTTGTTCAATGTGATTCAAGCCAGTGAAATGAGAAAGTTGGACAACATTCTCTCTATTGCACATTGCAGCTCTAAACCTCTATTATTCAGCATTTTTGTAGGTTTAAATCACGGTACCACTATTCACACAGTTACCATTTTCAAGACTGTTGGCTCCTAATGCTCTCCTTAAATTATTCAGGATCCAACCTCTTGTGAATTCTAGGGAATGTTCACTTTCTACATTTCAACTGCGTGCTAAGAGACAAGTCTAGGAAAAATTCATTTGCATCCACTTTGGTAGATACTCATCAGTGACTTAGAAGCTGCATTAATCACTTGAACATCACACACTACATTGTATTGGAAATGTAAGAACATCTGCTCTGAGCTTCTAAAGTGACCTGGAGTGAGTTTTAATAGATATGTATTCTCCAAGGGACGATCCTCACCTGTCAGGATTCAGAAATGCATTCTGATATAAATAAAACTGCAGAAAGCTCTTATGTGAGTGAGCAGTAGGCTGAGAATTCACTGATACCTACGTAACCTTGAACATGAAATCTCACTTTTCTGAGCCTCAGTTTCCCCATAACTGGCAAAAAAAAAGCATTTATTAGGTGACAGACACCTTTCTCATTGAATCTTCACAATGACTCTCCAATTTTACAGACTAAAGAAACTGTCTAAGTTTACAATTAATAACAGCAAAGATTTACCGAATGCTATTTATTTGCTAAGCAAAATCAAAGGCACTATTTCCACAACCAGAAGTAGCAGGAATACATCTCAGGTATCTCTCACTCCAGAGGCCAAGGTCTTCTGCCTTGATTAAATGCTCCACCTGTAAACAGACCTGTCATTAGAAAACCTACCTGCTCGCTGCTGACACTGATGGGTTCCTTGAGCACAATCCAGGTCACACTTTCCAGAAGAGGAGGGGTGGTCAGCGAGCCTAGGTAGGTCCAATAATCCAAGCTTTCAGGAAGGAGGCCACGAGGATCGAAGTTAGTGAAGTCAGCACTCTTGCCCTAGAACAAGGCAAATATGCAGGTTCAAACTGTCACATCAACAGAATAGGAGGAAGGTAGGAGAGCAGGAGACACAAATAGGTATACTCCTCACTGAGAGTCAAAAACACTTTTTAAATGAGAGGTTCTATATTCACTGGCAAACAAAATAAAAAGAAAAGAAGACATTCAACTTGAAAATATGTGGCAGATCTTAGCAAAAAAAAAAAACTATTTTCAAACGCCCATTTTTCATCTTGGCCTTTTATCTAAAATGATCCCTTACATTCTCCATTAAGTCATTCACTGATCACACTCAGTATTTAAAGTGAGACTGCTGCCACTAAAATGAAGCGACTTCAAGTTGCAGTAACAGAAATAGGGTAGCCCTGAGGAGGTGATTTTCTTGCTCTAGATCGGAATCAAAGAACTACATTCCCTTTTGGACATTACACTTTTCAAGCAAACAGAAATGATTTACTAGAAGAGTGACAAGGTGGTGGCAAAGAGACAAAAGCTATATCATATGAGAATGGTTATAGGGAACTAAAGATAATTAGCTTGGGGTAGGTGAAAAAACAGAGTAGAGAGAGAGTATGGTTATTGGAAGAGAGATCAGGTTTATTCTATCAATTCAAAGGGCTCAAGCCAGGGGTGTAGAGTGAGCATTTCAGAAGATAGATGCTTCTTCAATGTGAGGATCAGCTTTATAAAGTCAGGGATGCCCCTGGTGATAAGTTCCCCATCACAGGAAATGACGGTAGTGTTTAAACAGATGCTCAACGAACTCAACACAACTATGCTGTAGAGAGGATTTAAATGCAGGATGGATGAGTTCAAAGAGGTCAGGCCAGTCGCAGCAGCTCAGTCCTGTAATCCCAGAACTTTGGGAAGCCAAGGCGGGTAGATCACATGAGGTTGGGAGTTTGAGACCAGCCTGGCCAACATGGTGAAACCCCATCTCTACTAAAAATACAAAAATTAGCTGGATGTGGTGATGCATGTTTGTAATCCCAGCTACTTGGGAGGCTCAGGCAGGAGAATCTCTTGAACCCAGGAAGTGGAGGTTGCAGTGAGCCAAGATTGTGCCACTGCAATCCAGCCTAGGCAACAGAGCAAGACTTCATCTCAAAAAAAAAAAAAAAAAAAAATTCAAAGAGGTCATAGAATAGAAATCTCCATGAAACAGGGCCTTGTTTATCTTGTTCACCATTATATCTACTAGTTTGCAAAGTGACTGGAACATAGTACATACTCAACAAATATCTGCTGTATGAGTGAGTGAATAATTTGACAAGAGGATCTTTGAACGTCCTTGCAGTCATAAGATTCTCTAACTCTTACCTATGGATGTTCAAATAATGGGGGAGCAAGATTAAATAAATACAAGTCATAGAATTATGCTAGCATTAGGATCAACTTTTGTTTAAAGAAACATTAATTAAATAAGTAATATTCTACCTTTATTAACTGCTCATCCAAACACCATGTGTCATTGACACTGTTCAATTTGATCAAAAGAAATTTCTAAAACCAACGGATTATTGAAAATTGGTACCCTAAGGAGGTGACAGAAAATTCAACTTTACCTTTGTTTTAATGGAATCCAGCACATCAACAACCTTTTGAAGGCCCGGTTTAGCACTGCCAACCTATAGAAAAACATAAAGGGCAAGATACTATCACCCAGTTGGTGCTGTACCAGTTTTGATTTTGATTTGGGTAGCTCTATTAGAAAATATCCAAATAGTGAGCCCAAATCCTCTGCTTTATACATAACACCTGTCAGTACTGGCTTGATGACATGACACCATAGACTTGCCAACTTTCACTGCATCTTCAGCCTGCCTTGGCTTTCACTCAGATAGTACTCCTGAAACCACCCACTAAAGTGTCCCCAAGTGCTTGCCTTGATTTCCTTGTAGGACTTTACACTATGGGCTTCCCTTCTTTTTAAAAATTCTTTTCTTCTTTGGCATTCCTTATGCATTCTAGTGTCCCAAATCTCTCTTGACTCTTGCATTTTTTTTTTTTTTTTTTTTAGGGTCTTGCACTGTCACCCAGCCTTTAGTGCATTGGCATTACCATAGCTCACTGCAACCTCAAACTCCTAGGCTCAAGTGATCTTCCTGCCCCGGCCTTCCAAGTAGCTGGGACTATAGGTGTACACCACCATGCCCAGCTAATTAAAAAAATTTTTTTTGTAGAGATAGAATTGCACTGTGTTGCCCAGGCTGGTCTTGAGCTCCTCCCTTCAAACTATCCTTTCGCCTTAGCATCTCAAAGTGCTGGGATTACAGGCATAAGCCACCATGCCTGGCCCCTTTTAAGTAGTTTAATTTACATCTCTCCCCTTGTCTTAAAGGCCTTACATTTTGTAGTTTCTCAGGATTGCTCCCTGGGCAGCTTTCTCATCTCCCTCTTCCTGCTGTACTTGGATGATTTCATAGACACCTGCAGCTTCCACCTCAACTTATGAATCAGAGCTCATAAATCTCCAGCGCAGACCTTTCTCCATTCTCCTTTGCCACTGGTTAGAGAGCAGCTCAACAGTTATGTCCCACTGTTGTCTGAAATTCACTGTCCTTCCCCCCTCCAAAATTTCATCTTACTTGATCATGATATAGTACTGTCTAGCTTCAGGTTAAATGAAAAGAAAACAAATGCCTAGCAGTCATCCAAGTTGATCTCTTTTATGTTCTTCATATTTACATCGAAATAGTACCGAATAAATACAGCTCCTATTGTCTTTCCGCCCTTTATCTCCACTGCAGCTAGCAGATATGAAAGAAGGAGATAAACTTGAAAATATTTCAGGGACAAAAGCATTTCCTAAGCTCTTTTGTAGAATGTCCTGTATGTTACAAATGTTCTGTCTGCTCATTCTTTATTAAAAATAGGAAAATAAAATAATTGGGCCATCAACTAACCTTCAAAAAAATACCTAGAACGGCCAGTCCATCAGGTTGCTGCGCAGCTTTCCCAAAATCCCCATATTTGGTGTTCCAGTGAACCAAGTGGAGCTAAAGCCAAAGAGACAAAGCCACAGTGAATGGTTTACATAATGAAAGCTACTGGATTTTATCCATTGGTGTTTTCCTCATAGTAAAGGTTACTTAAGAAATTGCAAATATGGATAATTTTAAATAAAAACTTTCCTTTCGTTTTAATTGTCCACATGGTTCTTGGTATAATAGCAAGTGTTTTCATCAACAATTCTAAGACAAAAAATGTAGTTTTGACAGAAGGCATATATTTTATTTCCAAATTTATGTTAAAACAGGATCCTCCAATTTGAGTCTGTTTACTTTTTGCAAATGGTGGCCTTGGAGACAGTAGAGAAAGTTTTGCAGCATTAAGTATATCACAATTAAAGCTTATAAAAAGCAAATGTGAAGGTCCTTTGTAAAAGAAGTGATTCACTGGGTGTGAGTTGAATTTATAAATTAAGCTTTTGAAATTAATGCTAAATATCAACTTATAAACATTTTTCCCTGAAAGGAAAAAAAAAAGTATATCTTACCTCAGCAGCATATTTCTTTTTATCCACAGTATGCTCAGAACCTTGCCCGTCAGTTGAACCCCAGTGAAAGTGAAACTGAATCAATCTGTAAGTGCCATCCAGAGGTCCTCCCTTGAGCACTAAAATTAAAAAAAATATGTGACATATGTGTATGTATCTGTATTCACATACATACATATGCATACACGCATACACTCATACATACATATGCACATGAAACGTACGTCTATTACCATCTCTAGTTCTGTTTTATAGTACTAAATGTTTGCCTTTAATCACATTTCACTATAAAAATTCAATCCAGAGTCAAGTTTAGTCTATGGTGCTGAACAAAATCACTTTACCTGTTTTTATTTCTCACATGTGTTGTCTGGAGAATGGATGCTTTTCACATCTTTTTTTCTGAGCATACTGATTCCTTTCTCTGGGTTTGTTTTAGATCCAGAGAGAGAAAATTTTACCTAAAATTTTACCTAATAATCCCTCTGTGAAACATTTAGGCAATGCCCATGCAGCTACTGGCCAATGAATTGGTCTGCTAATACATTTGCAAACGTGGGACCCTCTTTTCTACCAAGGTCCAATGGCTGCCATTCAGCCTGCTTTGCCAACCTCTGATACCAGTTCTTACACTCCCGAATTTGTGAAGTAAGTATTCCATTGATCTCAACATTGCAAAATCCAATTGTCCTTATATAGGCTTCCTTATATTGCAATTTCTTAGGATTGCTCCCTGGGCAGCTTTCTCAACTCGCTCTTCCTGTTGTATTTGGATGATTTCATAGACACCTGCAGCTTCCACGTCAACATGTGAATCAGAGCTCATATATCTTCAGCCCAGATCTTTCTCTATTCCCCTTTACCACTGTTTAGAGGACAGCTCAACACAGTGAACAGACTGTCACTGCTGCTGGCTAGCTTTGTCCTCTTAATTTTTTTTTTTTTTTGAAACAGAGTCTTGCTATGTTGCCCAGGCTGGAGTTTAGTGGTGCGATTTCAACTCACCACAATCTCCACCTCACGGGTGCAAGCAATTCTCATGCCTCAGCCTCCCAAGTAGCTGGCACTACAGGAGTGCACCACCAGGTCCAGCTAATTTTTCTATTTTTAGTAGAGGCAGAGTCTTGCCTTGTTGCCCAGGCTGTTTTGGAACTCCTGAGCTTGAGCAATCTGTCCACCTTGGCCTCCTCAATTGCCGGGATTACAGGCATGGGCCACCGCACCTGGCCAAAAATTATTAAGCCTCTTCGACCTTAATTTACTCATCTGTTAAGTGGATACACTAAATCTCTTATTATTTCATTAATAATTTATGGATCGTCTTCTATATGCAGTGTAATATGCTCTATTATCTCCAAGAACTTAAAATTCTAACTTGATAACTATCCTACTGAGGGACTGTGTTAAGGAAAACCGAGTTCACAAGGGGTGTGGTTTCAAAGGCAGGAATTTTCCAGCACCATGCCTCCATCCACGTCTCCATCCGGAACGTAAATTTCTTTGCCTGACTTTCCCCGACGGGCCGGGTAGAAATTTCAGGGGAGCTTCTTTGTTCCAAAAAGCCCCCACCCCGCTCTGGGAGGAGGGGGCTCTGACTGTGGGCCGGACAGCCAATCCAGTATCAAAGTCGAAGATCAATCACTCCAGAGGAAGTTTAAAAGAACTCCTCTCATTGGACGAGAACATGAATAGGGCGGGAATAACTCTAAGGCTAAAAACCTACTGCTCTTTACCTATACCGATTCCTCCCTTGGATCCCCTCCCTTGGCAGCATGAAAGCTCTCTCTCCTTCTCTCTCTTTGTCTCTCTCTGCCTAATAAATCGCTCTTTGCAAAACTCTTTGGGTCCACGATATTTATTCAAACAGTAAGCTCACTGCGCCTCTGGGGCCCTTTTCCCCGTTCCTGGGGCAAAAGAGGCCAAGGACGTGGGCACATCGGGGGAAACATCGGATCCGAGAACTGGAAGTGTCTCTGGGACATCCCAGCAGCTCTGCACCCGTCCCCGGGTTACGTTTTTGGCGACCTCAGGGAGGGAGCTGAGCCCCTGCACCCTGCTCCGGTTACACTATGATTCTGCTATTCTGCCATTAATGTAACTTTATTAAGTAAAATCAATACTAAAAATCACATCCTTGGGCTACAAACTGTACATAATTAATAAGTTGTGTCTTGACAGGATTAAAATAGTATGAAATCACTGTTTCTGCAATTCACCAAGAAACTTTGTACCTAACTTTATATGTATTAATTGGATTTAACCAATATTTTCAAAAGCTTTTAAAAGTAGTTTAGTTCCACAATTTAAATTTTATTTTTCTAATACTGGGATTTAAACATCTGTTGCTATAAGTGTATTTTATTAGCTTTACTATATAATTCCATAAAATAATGAGCCCAGATTTACTTTGGCTCATTACAAAGGGATAACTTCTGTACAACAAGATTTGTTCACTGAGTTTCACCTAAATATGCTTACATAGTAGCAACACCCGTTCATCTATTCAAAGTTAAAGATTGCTTTGAAGATATTTAAGCTGTGCGGCCTTTCTATGGTTCCTGATGCAACCTCTGACTGCCAGATCTGCTTTACAATAGGCCAGGAGAAAAAAAGAATGAAAACAGAAAGAATGATAAATGGTGTTATGTTACAGATCTGCTAAGAAACATGAATTTCGCTGTATTATGACAAAGTCACACCTCTTGGAACACAAAAACAACTTATTATAACAGTTTATTTGTTTCCTGATAATTCTATAAGGAAATATTAGCCTCTAATTCTAGACTTTTTTAAAAAAATGAAAAAAAATCCCTTTTTAAATAATATATCCTTAAAAATGAATATGTTTATGAAATAAATTAATACTGAAAAAATCCTTCATAACAACTCTTTAAAGCTAGCAAGCAACTGGCTGATAATAAAAAGCAAATGTCATTTGTAACATCATTAATTCTACCAAGTGGTAAAACTAATTAAATAAAACCATATAAGCAATTAAGATCACCAATTTTTTAAATGTTATCTTTTTTCTCCCCAATGAAGAATCATAGCAGGATCTTACATTTTAAAGAGAATAAAGTTTATTGCTATTTTTTATTCTTATTCTCTCTCTTACAAACCTTAAAATTTCATCTTAATTTATTTATTTCTACGAACATTTTAATTAGGCAAGAACATGTGCAAACTTTTATTAAACAATGCTTGCTAACAGCTAACACTAAAAAAAAATGTGCTCTGGCCTCAGTGATTAAACACATTCAGTGCTAATCTATTATCACCAGCTACCTGTTTTAGCCCCTGTTAAAATAAAACCTGTTGCTATGAAGTTTAGAAACCCACTGTAACTAGAAAAAGTTATTAAATCCTTAAAGTTTACTTGCTACAGGAGGCAGCAATTCTGGCAAACTCTTAGCATGGAGTTTAGTCAATGAAGTCCTTCAAAAACATTGTTATGATAAATTGCCATAAACTCAAACTTTTTATTTGAGAAACAAAAGATAACATTTTGGTTTAAGTTAGGGACTTTATGCTATATTCTGGATCTACTTATTTATTTAAATGACTACATGCCATTTTCTAAACTGTCACAGTTTAAAAGGAAATCTATTTTCTAATGTAAAAATAATGTTTAAAAAACAGCAGAAATTGCTGACTGCATATTTTTTCTCTGTAAAATCTAGCCATAGCAGTGGTGCTTAAAGAGTTAATGGTTTATTGTGCCCCAGAAATGTGTTCCATGAGGGATGGAGACATAAGTACAGTTTTCTACTCTAACGTTTTTTCAAGACCTTCCAAATTTAATTTAAATTCAAATCTCAACACCAAGAGCTCCAGCCAATTTAATTTTCATGATCTGTCATCAGTTATACATACTCTGCATATAACACAAACCAAACACTAAGTATAATATTATAGAATAATCTGTCTTCCTATACATATTATTTGAGGAAATCATATGAATTGCTTTTTGTGAAAAATAAGAGATCCAGTAATATTGAAATGAATCACATTATTATACAAATTAAAAACTGAAAATTTAATATTTTTAAAGTTTTTCTCCCTAATCACTTCCTACTAAATTAAGATGCACTGGAGTAACAGACTAAAGACCTTAATGAATGTCAACAGTTTCTCTTAAGCCCAAAATATAAATAAACTGTTCTCAATAATCTTTAGTTTAAAACTAAAATTTAAGTGAATTCCTATTAATGAAGTAAATGATTAATTCTAGAGAAAATATGGCATTTTCAGAACCATTTTTTCAATAAACAATCTGAAAATTTTAATATCATGCATTACTGTTTTCCCTGTTGGCAACAGCCAATAATCCTAGGGTTAGGTGCCTTAGGATTAGACAAATCTTGGAACAAAGACACACGTATTCCATTTATTTTAAAGCAATAAGATGTTTAGCCGTCACTTTCGCTAGAGTAAACACAGTTGAAATTCAACAGAAGTTGTAGTTTAAGCTATATGGCAAATGTATAGGAGTACAAAAAGAAGCTGTTTTGATGTGAATATAGTTAACTACAGTGTTTAGAATATGTTGGTCCATTTTCTAGATATTTAGGGTTCTGCTGACACCATTAACTGTGTGCGTGACAAGCCCTTTCATTTGCTGTTGCTATGCTTTCTTTTAACTTAGGACTGCTGCAGAAGAAAACTTTTAAAGCTTCAAAAGCAAGTCCCTGAAAGTCAAGCAGGATCCATGTATGAAGATCTATTATGTCATACAGACAATGAGTCACTTAAAATGAGCACAGGTAAACTCATCCAACTTTCTTCATTCTTTTCTTTAAATAACAAACAGATACAAAAAATTCTAATTTCTAAAAAACAGAAATGATGTAAGACTTGCATAAGGGTTGGCTTAATAATTCTGGCATTGGCTATCAATATTTGTCCCTAACTTTGCAAGAAAGCAGGAGAGTATTAAACTCCTTAATAAAAGTTAATAAGTTAGTAAGAGTTAATAATTTCACTACTATTCTTTTCTCCCAGATAAGGCCATTAATAAAACATCTCAAGCAGGGAGAGTTATTTTTTAATAAGTTTTTTAAAAACCTAAAAGGATTAGCAATTTTTCATTAACTTAAGGTGAATTTAAGGTGGTTTATTTTCAAAGGAATTTAGAAGATTGATGAGAGCTGTAACCCAAGCTTCTAGTTAAATCCTATTAACTCCACAGTTTCAAAAAATTCTCTCAAGGTGAAATCAGCAATAAAGTCAACCTGCTCAGTTCCTGATACCCAAGTACTTAAGTTTGGATATAAGAGAATCTTTAAAGCATATTGGAAAACCTCGATCTATGAGAAGTTCTAGAAGGCTGAAATATTGAGGCAAAAAAGAGACGTAAATAAGCTGCATTTAAATGGAGGAAATAAGAGACATAGGACATCTAAAAAGGTTATCACCACAAAAATAACTCCTAACACAGATGTTAAACTGTTGACTTTTTAAAATTAAGTGACTAAAATAAATAAGTTTTTGACTTAAGTACAGAAAAGAATGCCAGTTTTTTAAAAACATGGCATGTACAAACTAAATATTAAATATGGTTATCCTTCAAATATTCTTATTCAAATTCTATTTTTAAGTGATTGCTATTTAGCCCCTCCAGCAAACTAGCAAGGAGACAACTGAGCAAGTTATTTAAACTCTTCGGCTTCTGTTTCTTCATGTTTATTTTAAGTGGGTTTAACCAGAGTATCTCTACTCTTTGTTCTGGCTTTGAGAGTCTAGGATTGTTTTATTTAAAAAAAAAAAAAAAGTCTAAAGGGTGTTTTTCCACGTGGCATGATTTTTTTTTTGAGGGGAGGTGGAGTCTCACTCTGTCCCCCAGGCTGGAGTGCAGTGGAGCAGTCTTGGCTCATTGCAACCTCCACCTCCTGGGTTCAAGCGATTCTTCTGCCTCAGCCTCTGGAGTAGCTAGGATTACAGTAGCATACCACCACACCCGGCTAATTTTTTGTATTTTTAGTAGAGATGGAGTTTCACCGGGTCAGCCAAGCTGGTCTTGAACTCCTGACCTCAAGTGATCCGCCCGCCTTGGCCTCCCAAAGTGCTGGGACTACAGGCGTGAGTCATTGAGGCTGGCTCCCCACATGGTATGATTTCTCAAAATTTATTCTGTAGCTATCTTTTCCCTTAATACTGACATTTTAATATATTCTGCATCCTTTTTAACCAAAGTAACTGAAAACGTGGAAGAGACAGGCAAAACTGCAAAGGAATCCTTCCGCTACAAAGGAGGGCAAGTCCTTCCTGACCCTTGATTTTAGTATACCTTCTTGCCTTTCTAGAGCACATACTGTGCTCTCTTAAGTCCCCTGGTATTTCCTATTTCCCTTTGCCTGGACTCTCGTCCAAGACATCAAAATTCTTCAAGCCTGCACATAAGGCTTATTTACCCTGGAAAGTCTTTCCTGTCTTATGCAGTTAGACTGTTAAGCCTCCTTCACGTTTCTACGGAATACTTCCTTTCTGCACTTACCGAAGTAGCAGTCAGGGTCTACTATTTCTAAGTCTTTCTACTTTAGGTATTTCCAGCATGGGTTCTTGAGAACAGGAGAGGGAACAGTCCTCCACTCAGCTTTCATGATGCTTAGCTTACCATGCATTTAGTTAGTGTTAGTAATGACTTTTTTTAGAAGAACTAGGTGGATAATACATGTGTCTCTAAAGGCATGGGTGGGATCTCCTATCTAAACCCCATGGTTTTCATCTGTTTCACAATCTAAACATGGCCAACTTCTTTAAAAATGTATGCATTACTCTCCAGAAGAAATAGCTGGGAAAAATGTAGCTAGATCTAATTAGTTACTGCTTATGGAGAAATCCATCAAAGTTTAACAGATTCATGGTAAAATATATAACTATATAATAACTTCATACATAAAATAAGTACATATTCAGTATGATACACAGCATGTTTCAGAAAATGTAAAAATAAAATTTTAAAATACCATCAAATGACGGGAACGATTCTTAAAGCTATTAAAGGAAAAATTTATTCAGAAATCTTTTCTCAGGTAAAACATCTATAGCAATTGTCTAACAGAGGCAGTTGAAGGGTTCACAGTTGTGACAGTTGTGACAACAACAGAGGTCATTTATTGAGGAACTTTTATGCGCCAGGCACTGGGCAAGGTGCTTTACATATACTGTCCCACTTCATCCTTCCACTGTAGCAGATACTATTGCTATTCCAACTTTACAGTTTAGAACAACTAAAACCTAGACAGTATTTCTCCCAACATCTTTGAGCTAGTCGTCAGCAAAGCCAGAACTCAAATCCAGCTCTCCCTGCCTCCAGGCTATGCTGATAACCACCAGACCATATACTGAAATCCACTTTACAGTAATATATATTACTGGAATAATTTATTTCACTATCCATTTTTTAAGGACTATAAAGAACCTCATCTGCTTTCATTTGTTGGAGATCTGTTTATTCGTTGTTCCAAAAAAGACTAAAGCATCCAGTTTCTATGTACTATCCAATGAGATACACACTTTGGTAGACATTACATCACTGAAAACAATGACATCACTGAAAACAATGACATCACTGTGGCTCTTTAAAAAGGTACAGCTACGGACTAAAGTAGTTCACTTTCTTTTGTTTTTAAATGACTAAACATGAAATTTTATAGTATACTTTCGGTATGTGTAATACCTTGAGACCTTCGGCCTTGTCGTGTTATAAATATATGTATTTTTTTTTTTTTTTTGAGATGGAGTTCCACTCTTGTTGCCCAGGCTGGAGTGCAATGGCGCAATCTCAGTTCACCACAACCTCTGCCTCACAGGTTCAAGTGATTCTCCTGCCTCAGCCTCCCGAGGCTGCTCCTCCCGAGGAGATAGAATTACAGGCATGCACCACCATGCCCAGCTAATTTTGTATTTTTAGTAGAGACGTGGTTTCTCCATGTTGGTCAGGCTGGTCTCGAACTCTTGACCTCAGGTGATCCGCCCACCTTGGCTTCCCAAAGTGCTGGGATTACAGCCACCACACCCAGCCAATATACAGTATTTTTTACAAGAAAAAAAATTGTTTAATTAAATGAGCACTGTTTCTTTGGAGTGAGGAGAATGCTTGGGAAAGCAATGTAGCAGAATCACTGAACTGTCTTCAATGTACCTTTACTTGAATCTAATAAATCATGATACAATGCCAGAGTGAGCATGTGTATATGTGTGTGTGTGTGTGTGTGTGTGTGTATGTGTGTACCGGGGAGGGGTGCACACAGGCAGTCACAGGTAGGTTGAAAACATTTCTTATATGACCTCCACATTATCCCCCCATCGAATTGTCTTCCGGAATCACCATTTCAGAAAGCCAGGTGTTTATAGACTTTTTTAAAGTTGAAAGGACGGAAGAATTTTGTTTTCAAAACTGAGCTGACTATATTGGATAGCTGCTGAGAATAGTCAACCTGACTAAAATGATTATGATTACATGTTATATATTAGTAGCACAGGTCACCATTCCAAAACTTTCTCATTTTGTTCCACCACTCTCCTCACTCCCACACCATCACCAAACAGGATGTGTTTGCAGCACCATTTCATTCAATGACCTTCAGAGGAAAGCACTCAGGAAAATAGGGCACTGGCAATTAAATTAACTGCTGAGCGAAGAAGGCAGCTACTATGTCTGAATGGGATTGTTCTCTTGTTTCAAAAGAGAGAGATTTATTTTTTTTAGAGCAGTATTTTTTCTTTTTTTCTCTTTCTTTTTTCTTTTTTTTTTTTTTTTCTTTTTTTTTGGTCTCTCTCTCTTTTTTTTCAGTGAGCATCCTGTAAACAGCTGTATTACAAATAAAGATGGTAATTAGTTTTGTCAGTAATGGGCCAGGTATGTCCACCAACTCTAAAACATCTTCATTTGTGGAATGAGTTTCTGAGCAGATATCAAAATATGCTGCCATCTTTATCACACTAGCCCAATACTAAGAAATACTCATAAGTATAACATTTTCCAAGAATTTCAGTATTTTAAATTGGCACGTTTTCTTTACTCTTCATGCTACCTTAAAGATAAAGCTCACTAAGATATACTTTTTAATGGATACACATCGGCTCTGGAAGACAAATATTTTACAATCTTAAAAGTTCAATTAGTGCAAATCTCATCGTTACTGATCTTTATTGTTAGGGGACTTTGCCTTTTGTGACTTTTCACAGGTATATCGCAGTTATTCAATGCCCTACATAGAAGCCAGTAATTTTACAGGGGAGAAACGGCCCCAGGACACTTTAAACTGATTAGCCTACTTCTCAGAATCTGAGACCTAATGAAGATGATCAGCATGGCATCCTTGAATCCTGAGACAAACTACTATTAAGAGGGTTCCTGTCACTGTTCCTGGCTCCTTCGTTAAGCTTGGAAAACAGCTACTGGCTAAAAGACACAAGTTATTTTTTAAACACTGACCTGCTTTGTCCTGAGAGTCATCAAACTCCACGTTGAAAGAATGACCATTGTTGAGGATCTTCCGGGAAGTTGCTTGATCATAGGAAACAGACAGAGGCTTCAGGGAAGGGTCATACTTGGCTGTATGAGTGTCGATGTCAACAGGGGACTGGCGCTCTCCTTTGGCAATGGGGAAATCCTTATGCCAGTGCTCAGGTCCTGGGAAAAGAAGACAAGACATGTGTATCCCCCATTGTGGGGAAGTACACCCAGACCCCTAGAGAGGAGCAGTCATTCTAGAGCCAATCTGCTCAGTTCCACAGTGGGGTAAACTTTGGGAAAACACGTAATCTGTGCTTCAGTTTCCACATTTATAATATGGGATAATTAGAAATCCACTTCATAGATGTAGCTGTGAGAATTAGAATCGATATAGGTAAAGCTCTTAGATCACTGAGTACCATATAAATATTAGCTATTTTAATGATCGTTTTACTGAAATTCAGCAACTGAACTTGGGCAGACACTAACGTCAGGGCTTGTGGTTGGGATTTGGGATATGCAAGCTCACTTAAGACATTCAAGCAGGTCCTGATCCCTTCCTCACTGCTCAGGACCGGGCCCACCCCTCCTTTAACCGACAGGGTCGCCACTACCTGGGAAGCCCCACACCCCTCCAAAGATGCACAAGCTGCGCCAGACGCGTGCCTCTCTGCTCCGCTGGCTCCAGAGAACCAGATCTGAGGCCAAGATAAAACCCGATTCTTGCTGTCCGACGGGAAAACTCGGAAATCAGCGTCATGGATTCAAACCAGCACTGGAAAATGCCCCGGGACAGTTGGTGCTGAGCGCCTTAGCCACAGGTGGTGCTGAAGCTGGAGGAGTGTGTAGGGGCGCGGGGGAAGGGGATCTCTTAATTTCTCTGCGATCAACAACTAGAATTTTCCGTTACAACCCTTCCCCGCCTCCTCCTAGGTCCGGTTAAAATGATTCCCGGCTCGAGAACCGGGAGGGACGTCCTTGGATCCCGCGGCCAGGCTGCGTCTCCCCTCCCTTGGGCCCTGCGAGCCTCGGGCGGACGCGGGGATTCCTCGACAGTGGCCTCGCAGCTGGGGAGAGGGGGGAATCCCCGGCGCGGGGGGGCCGCGGGCTGAGCGAGCGTCCGGGGCGCACCTGAGTCTCCAGCGCTCCCCGCTGCCGCGGTAAACAGCAGGTGCTGGCGCTGCGGGCCCCGGGCCGGCATCTGGGCTCGGGGCTAGGCGCTCCGGGCTCCGCCGCGCCGGCTGCCGCCCGCACTCACCGTTGTGCTTGCCGTACCCCCAGTGATGGGACATGGTCGCGCTGGCGGTCGGGGCAGGGCAGGAATCGGCACCGGTCTAGCGGCGGCGGCGGCGGCTCGGGCGCCTGCACTGTGTGTCCGCGGGTCGCGCCGGCACCGGCTTTTATAGGCTCCCGCCAACTTCGTGCTCGGGGGCGGCCCGGGGGAGGGGGCCCGGGTGGACCTGGGCGACAGGGGAGGAGGTGACGGGCGGAGGTGATCTCCCCGCGCTCGGGGCGGGCCGGGCGGGCCGGGCGGGCTAGGCTCCGGGGGCGGGGAAAACGCCCTCTCGGCCGGCGCTCGGCGGGGCTCCACGGCTCCTTTCCCGCTGCCCGGCTCCCCTCGGCCCGCGGCCCGGCCCCGGTGTCCTGGGCTGGCAGCGAGGCTCGGAGCTCTTGGCGCGCGGCGGCTGCGGCGGCTGCGGTGGCTCCTGGGCTCCTCCGTCCGACTGGGGCCGCGGAGCGTCTACGCGCACCCCATCCCCCTCCTGGGCGCAGAGTCTGGCGGCGGCGGGGACAGCTCGGGCCCCGGGCCCCTGGCGCCTTTCATCCCCTGTCCCCATTGTGATCTGTCTCCTGGCCCCGGAGCCCTCCCGCCCCACCCGCGCCGGGGTCTCCAGCCCGAAGGGCTCCCTCTCTGGTGTCCCCGGCCTGGGGCTGGCAAGCTGGTTAGGAGCTATGACCTTGGGGCAAATAGGGATACGATCCTTCAGGCGCGGGGGAGCTCACTGCACTGAGCGCTGAGAGCCAGGCGCCCTCTGCTGCACCGACGTGGAATAAAGCAAGACAGAGGCGCCACGGTCCTCCGCCCGCAGCCCCCGGCTCGGGCGAGCCTGGAGGATTGCATTTCCTCGTAGGCTGGCAGAGCCTCACATGAAGTGCTCATCTTCTACTTTCCAGATTAACGTGGGTGAGGAGACGTCCTAGTTGAGTACATGTTGATTTGAAATAACCAAAACTTTTAGCAAATCACTTTTCTCAGAAGCATCTAGTAAAAGATAATTTCTTCCAAAGACATGAGAAGTTCCCCGGCTGGCCAAGAAAACTTGGCATCTGGCATACCTAGGAATCATTCAAAATAGTTTAATACGAAGGACATTTTGAGGCCAGCCAGCATTATGGATTTTATGGGTCCTGTGGCATTTCACCTTGGTGGGTCCCTTTTTCATAAACACACAAACACATTTATAACGACACTGACATAAAGATAAATATCTTAATATTATAAATTTAAACATTTTCTTTGACCCAAACCTAATTTGTTGTTGTTGTTGTTCTTATTTTAAAAGGAAACCTTTTCTTGGGCATCTAACAGTATTGTGGACCTGAGGCACTGTGCTTACAGGGCCTAATGGGTTAGTGACTCTGTTTTGAAGTATAGACAGAATTCATTTCCTATAAGGGACTTTGCCACAAAAAATTTGGGGGTTTGTGGGAAAGAGTTCAGTTCTGTGGTCTCTGCCATCTTTGAGGGCAATAGTATTAGAATTACAGCCAGGGAAGCAGGACATAGTTTAATGTGATTGTGTCAGCCTTGACATCACATTACTTATATTTGAAAATATATAGATAAATAAAAGGATAAGTTGTTAGTGTACATTTTTGCCATATTGATCTCAAAATTACTATTTACAATGTATCAGTCAATTTCATGCAAGCAAATATAATTCATGTTTAGACTTACTTGTTCTAAGACTCTAGAAAATTGTGTACTTCTGCTTATGTGGGTTTTGGGTTGATGTCACAGGGAATTCTTAGGCAAGAAAGCAGCAATAAACTTTTTAAATTTTTAGGACCATTACAAAATGGAGTTTGTAGCAAAGAAGAACCTTTTATTTGTGCCTCTGTAGATGCTTCCTATGTGTTGGGGCCCAGTGAGGTAATTTTGATTCTTTATATAATTTTCAAATATTAACTTGGTTGCTGTGAGACTCTTCACTTGGCCCTGGGGATATGACATTGATAGGTGCCAAGAATTGAGTGCGAAGTTTGTCAATGTAGAGTGGGTTCTCAGGATTCTGTGAAGGGAGCTGGGCTATTTGATCAGCAGGAATCCTTGTCTTTCATTTTCCATGAAACTGGATTGTGGCTTTCCTAAGAAGGATGTAGTAAGAGCATGTTTGATTCTTAAATATGTGTAAAACTTCAAACGTCACTAAACTGCAGTTCACCAAATGGATTCTTGTTATGGGAATTTTCCCTTATCTCTCACTTCTGGAAAGTGAATTAATTCTCAGTGGGAGCAGGCCGTCCCCACAGAGCTGCTGTTAGGGAAAGTGTCACATGCTCACCACAGGGTGGAAAGTTCACCTTTGGATACTCAGAAGCAATCTAAATTTTTTAGTAGCGTTTTTGGTATTACAGTAGCAGGTTTTGGTTGACTTCACATTATTATTTTTTTTTCCTGGTCAGTTTTTTTTTAATGGAGTTAACTTTGTGTGTTCACATCAGTCAGTCTCAATCTAACTTTATTTTACTGAAGGCAGTCTTAGCAGGTTGTCATGATTCATTGGCTGCAAAAAACTATTCTAATACTGGGTTTGTTAAAATAAGTAAAGTGCTTATCTTATTATGTACCTATGTTTCTATTAGAGGGAAGGATTGGTTCATTTCAGAATAATCCTAAGTAAAGAAACTGACAGAAGCTGAAGAAAAGTACTTTTCTTTGCCCCAGGGGGAAGAAAATTCAGGCAGTACATCAGGAAAATGTAGTATAAAAAATATCTTAAAGTCTGTGTTCCAATTATTATAATAAAAAAGCTTCTAACATATTATTAATCCTAGCAAAAATGTAAAAAGAAAAAATATTTGCTTTTTCTCAAAAAATGTAAAGATATTGTTAAAATATTTTACGAAGTGAGATATACATGATTTATTAAATATTTAATTAAAAATCTAATAAAAAGCCAGATATCTTCATATTATATTACAATTATAGTGTTAAAGTGAATATCTGGGGCTGGACTCAGTGGCTCACACTTGCAATCCAGCACTTTGGGAGGCCAAGGCAGGCAGATCGCTTGAGCTCAGGAGTTCAAGACCAGCCTGGACAACATGGCAGAACTCTGTCTCTACAAAAAATAAAAGATTTGCCAGGCATGGTGATGTGCACCTGTAGTCCCAGCTGCTTAGGAGGCTGAGGTGGGCAGGTTGGAGCCCAGGAGGTCGAGACTGCAGTGAGCCATGCCACCGCACTCCAGTCTAGGAAACAGAGTAAGACCCTGTCTCAAACAAAATAAAAATAAATAAATATCTATGGAGGCCAAGAGCCACTTGCTTCTTGGGGCTCCCATAGGTCTTTGCACACACATCCTTCTATCCTAAATACTGGCAATTCTGCATTGTAATCAGACACTCTATTGTAATCATTGCATTGTAATTCAATGCCCCAATAAGCTGTTGACTGCTCATTTGTAAAGCAGAAATAATGACACCCACCTCATTGTTGTAAAAATTCAGTCGGTGAGTATAGATTAATCACCTGCCACATGTAGGCACTCAGTAAATCTTGGCTATTTGGTTCCTCCTAGACAGTGCTAAGCAGTTAGACTATAATGTAAGGAATGCAAAATTAAACACCTGGGCCAGGTACAAGGGAAACATTTATGAGGAAAGAGTCTCCAGCAGCATGAGGGGTGTGTGTGTGTGTGTGTGTTTGTGTGTGTGTGTGTGTACGGAGGAGTGTTTGGGTCATGGAGATGTCCATGCTACCACACTTATATTATGTTTTTTTTCTTAAACTGTGCCTTCTGAAGTTGGGCACTGTATCACATTATTTATCTCTGTATCTTAGGCACCTAGCACCCTTTACCTAGCCTGAGTCCCAGGATACATACAGTAGCTAGTCACATAATACTCTTTGAAATTATAAACTTTGAAAAATCCAAATGGAGGTAATGGCAGTTTCATTTTGCAGAAGTTAGTAAATAATTATGTTACAGATTACAATTAGCAAATAACATTGTGCTGAAATTAGGCTGGTTTTGAGTCTGGGTTAATTTACTAGCTTTGTGACTTTGGGCAAATTGCTTGATTGTGCTAAGATTCAGTGTCCTCATCTATAAAACTAGGATAATAATAATACCTACCTCATAGAGTTGTGGTGAGGACTAAAATGATATAATGTGTGTGAAGAATTTAACCTAGTGCCAATAATTAGAACTTGATTAATATTAGTTATCATTACTACCATTACAGGTTTTTCAGCTCCTATTTTGTGCTTAATGTTTTCTCTGTGCTAGGTGGGCTACACAGGATGACTCGTGTCTTCATTCACTCAACAAATCATCCTGAGTGCTGTTATGTGTCAGGCATCAGCACAAGGCTACAGCCATGAACCAGATCAACATGATCCCTGCCCTCCCAGAGTTTACATGGGGTTGGATGGGGGTACTATACAATAAATGGCCAAAAAAACAAAGCACAACAAAAATGAATTTCCAATACTAATAATTAGTGTGAAGAAAGTAAAACAAGAATGAGGTAAAGAATAATGAGTGAGGAAATCCTGCTTTAGATGCAGTGGTTATAGAAAACCTATTGAAGGAAGTGCATTTGAGGAACCACTAAAAAAAGATCTGGGGAAGGGCATTTCAGGCAGAGGAAACAGCAAGTATAAAGGCCCTGAGAAAGGAAGATTCTAGAACAAAAAAGCTTGTGACTGGAGCATGGTGATTGAGGAAGAACAGGCAAGTAGTGAAGTCAGAGACAGTCAGGGGCTACAGCCTGCAGAGCCTTGCAGACAATGATACCAAGAAAGTACTAATTCCACAGGGAAGCCACTGGGGAGTAGTTTATACACAGGTGTATTATGCGCTGGGGGTGGGAGAGTATAATACAAACTGCAACAATATAGCATTGTAGAATTAAAAGAAGTTTGGCGATTACCTGGTCCAAGTCTTTATTTTATAGATGAGAAAACTTGCAAAAGTCCCCAGATACAAAATGCTGTTCCCTAGCTCCTTGCTTTTATTCATCTGACAATTTCCTTTAAAGAAAGGTCTAAACTCCTTCTGACTATGAAACCATTTAATCCTGTCTCTGGTTTCCCTCTTGGGCTCTGAGTTTCTCAGTATCCTTCTTTGGTAAGATGGGAAGTAGCATCACATGTGGCCAAGAGGCCAGGTTTTATAGTTTGGATTCGGCTTCTAGGACTTCTCCACTACATGCTCTTATATTATTTATTTCGCCTCCTTAAGTTTCGGTTTTCATACGTGAAATGTAATAGGAGTACCCAGGGCTGCTGAGAGTGTTAATTGGACTAGTTTGTGTGTGGTCATGTGAATTAACACGATGCCTGGTATGTTGTTAGCTGTTCCATTAGGATGATTGTTATTTTAGTAAAGAGCCATAGAATTGGGAAATGAGAACCAACTTTGTAATAAGGCAGACCTGAGTTCATACTCTGACTTGAACACTTAACTTGCTGCATCACTTTGAGCAAACTAAGCAATCCCTCTGAACTTCACATGCTTTGTTTGTACATGGGGGTTGGGTGGGGCGGGGCAGGGGGAATTCTGAGGATGAGTGTCTGTAAGATTCTAGAAACAATCCTGGCACATTTTCTTTATTGAATAAATGGTCCGATTGTCACATACTTTCTGTTGTCAAATAACAGGTTGACTTTTCTAGTTCTCTAACTTGGATGAAAATTCACATGTATTTAATTAACATTATTTGAGTTCCTGATCTATAAAAATAACTAACACTTATTGAAAACTGATTATGCACCAACACAGTTCTGAATGCTTTACATAGTCCTACCCTACAGCTGGTGATATTGAGGCATAGAGGTAAGTCAGATTACCCCAGGTCACTCAGCTAGGAAGTGATGGGGCCAGGTATGAAACCAAACAGTTTGAACTACGAGCCATCTGCTACGTGATCTCCCCAAGGGCCAGCAAAATGCCTTCAAGGAGCTTGTAAAGGCATCTGCCTCATGGTGATGTAATAGCAATGCCTTAAGATTATGTATGCAGTACTCCTCTATAACAGAATATTCTATCAAAATGCTGGCCATTTTTAGGGTTTCCTGCTGAACTCTTTTTTACTATTTAGGGTAGGAGGGGATAACACTAACTTTACATATAATAAACAGTTGTGTTCAACTTCTCTTAGTAAATAGCTTTTCAGACTTTTAAAAGTTTAGTTTCTAAATGTGTCTTTGTTTTTTCATAATACATAGTAACATTTAACTTTTCTATAAGTAATAAAAATATATGTAGTTTTTAAGAGTAGTGAACGAGTTCCAAGCTCATTACTCAGTTTCACTTTCAACCAGAACTGGAAGAATTATTAAGTGGGACAATCACACTGAAAATATGCAAAGTATACATCTTAAATATTTTATATTCCAGAGCAGCTGCCACAGGTGATACTATAATCTATCTAATAAAAATCAAAGTCCACCTCTTCTTAAAACCTATATTCTCCGCTGGAGGCAATTTTGCTACACAGGGAGATGTTGACAACGTCTGGACACGTTTTTGGTTTTCACAACAGGGGAAGAGAGGAGTTGTGTGCCATTGGTCTCTAGTGGATAGAGGACAGGGATGTTGCTAAACATCCTACAGTGCAGAGAATCACCCACAACAGTGAATATTTTTGTCCAAAACATTAACAGTACCAAGATTCTGGAACCCTACCTTAAGAGTATACATAAGGTAATGCTTTTGTAAAAGGTCTGTATAAGAGTTGCATATGTATCCAGCAACATGTGAGCCCTAGGACAGGGCTTTTCCCATAATACTCCCTCACTCATCTTTTGTTTACTGGGTTGAGTAAAAAAGAACAAAATCCAGCCTCTGTACCTTAAGATTATTGTCTGTTCACTTTGCTCCAACACATTTCCAATTATGGCTTTGCACCTAAATCATAGTGGCTTGGTTAAGTTAATATTAGCTTTGCCACATGATTAAACTTCTCTTTTGCTTATAAATCACCACCTTGTATGGGGGAATTTCTGACTTCCCTTTAGTTACAAGAACAATTTAACATTTTCCATGCAAGGAGAATTGTAGGCATTACGAGTAAGTTTTTTTCCTCCTGTTCAAGAGCAGGAGTACTCATTCACCAGTGTCACTAACTAAAAACTGTCTTAAGAGTATAAAAGTGGAAAATCAGCACTTTTATAATCCTTTAATGTATGTGGATAGGCTAGGCTATAGGAAATAAAGATAATTACATTTTATAACTCTGTAGTTTTCTCATTTGTATTTATCCAGGTTTATCCTAAAGAAGAAAGAAAATCTATACGCATGAAAAGATAGATTAAGATTGTATGCTTAAAAGTTTTGAACTACTCAAATTAAGATTTGGGGAAACAGAAGTAGTATATAACCTAAGAAAACTGCCGCTAACTGTGAACCCCCGTGGCATTTTCTTTGCACTTCTTTGGTTTCTGTTCAATTGTATGTGTTTTTACCATTTCACACGAACTTTTAAATATTATTCCATGCAGTTAGCTCTATGCTTCTATTAGTGTCTCTCTCTGACTGTCTTTCTCTCTCTTCTCCGAGTACGATGGCTAGAAAATAATACACACTTGAATGAATAAATATTAAATATTTTAATGAACAGGAATAGTACGGTAAATTTCCCTTGACCTATGTATTATGAATGCTTTTCTCTTTCTTTCTTTTTTTTTTTTTTAACATTTTGCCGTCTTTTACCAAGCTGAAAAAGTGACAACCAAATTCAAAAAAACCACCCAACCCAAGATCAAAACTGATGAGTCAAAATTGTGTGCTGTTCCTCCAAGAACTCATTGAAATGCCAGTCTCTGACCTTCCTAGGATGAGGCCACAGCTCCCAGTAGCTCATGAACCTAGACTGGCATTCAGTATTTTAGGAGGTTCATTGCACCATCTGTCCATCCATCCATCCATCCCTCCATCCATTTATCCATCCATCCAGTCATTCCTTCAACCATGCAAAAATCCACAGCAGTCTTAATGGCTCTTTTTGTTTGTTTGTTTCAGATTTGTTAGAGAATTATCTCCTTCTACTTCCTATCTCAGGTAGTCCCCACTCAGTGAGACAGTGGATACGACAGCCGGCCATCATAGCTGTTGAGAAACCACAGGATAGAACAAAGTGGACCAATTGGCAGGAGATTCTGTAGCCTGATTTTGTTAGCTGACTCTGCACCAGCTGCCCCCCACATGACCCTGCACACATTTAAGGGGTGCACATGTGACTGCTCTGTGACAGGAAGAAAATATGAGAAATTCTATTTATAGTTAATTTTTTACCCTCTAAAATTTTCTACTTTGTTCATATTTTATAATATATAAAATAGTAAAATACTATGAATATATACTTTTTTTTTTAATGCAATATTGTGGGAACATGTGGAAGAACTGTGTCCCAGGGGCCTCACATCATTCAAAAAGAGTCTGGAGTCCATTGCTGACCCAAAGACCCAGGTGACCCAGAGCCGTGTTTTGCAAGTTGCCTGTGCCCTCGGTCCTGCTATCTGTTCCTTCTTTCCCATGGCACTGGTATCACTGTTCAACATGTATTTCATGCCCAGTGTGTGGGGCACTGTGCTCGTGCCCGATAAGCCTTTTCCTTCAGTAGTCACAGCCTTGTCTAGCATCATTTCTCTGGAGCAATGTTTGGAAGTTGCCTTTTTCTTTCTATTTTTTTCTTCTCCTTAATGCTTCTAGATAGCTCCTTAACCTGCTTTTATCTCTTTTGTATCCAACACATAAACACTTTTGAAAAGCATGAAATCTTTTTAAAAAGAACCTTTCTTATGGCTAGGCATGGTGGCTCACAACTGTAATCCCAGCACTTTGGGAAGCCAAGGTGGGCAGATCACTTGGGGTCAGGAGTTCGAGACCAGCCTGGCCAACATGCTGAAACCCCGTCTCTACTAAAAGTACAAAAATTAACCGGGCATGGTGGTGCATGTCTGTAATTCCAGCCAAGATCATGCCATTGCATTCCAGCTGGGTGACAGCAGAGTGAGATTGTGTCTCCAAAAAAAAAAAAAAAAAAAAAAAAGCCTTTCTTTAGTCATCTGTATATACTTTTAAAATTATATACCAAAAGGTGAATAGTTTTGCCCTACTGAAAGCATTACCCTGTAGCTGTAAACTTTCTTCTTTATGCCTTGTGGTTATTTCATAATTCCTCTGCAACTCTCCACCCCTCTTGGGGTCTAATCAATATTTCATATCAATTAAGCTCCTAAGAATAAGAGACTTAGTACACCTCACAATCTTGACAACAGGTCCTTTGTTAGAGAAAACAAAAGGAAGGAATTAGACCTGCCCAGATAAGATGTCATTAAAACACTCCTTTAATTAAGAGTATTTACAGCAGGCTGTCTGAAATTTACATATCAAATTACAAGTTAAGCCACAAAGTACTTACTATTCCACCCTGCCACTCTCCAGCCCACCACCATCATAATTGACCATGAGTTCTAGTAATTTACTGTCTGAGGTAAAGCTTTTTTTTTTTTTTTTTAATTCTCAGCTATATTATAAAGTTTGAGATAGTAATTATAAGTACCTGAACATACATGGGCTGTATATGCCTATGTTGTTTGTGGAGGAAATTTACCTGAATTTACCGTCTGTTTGGCTGGTGTGGAGTGGAACGTGTCAGTTGGAAATGCTTACTGGATTTTCAGAAGCATCATTCTTTTCCAATCATGACTGTGAAACAAGGATTTGAGTTAGGAAGAGGTATCTTTATTATGTATGTGAAATTGCTATAAGCATCTCCACACAAAACTGACTGAAATGGAGAATTAAAGTCACTAATGAGAAAATTAAGGCAAACTTAGAGAAAGAGAGAGTGGGGAAGTTCAAGTACGAGCATGAATCATGCCAATTAGTGTCATCAGAGTCTAATGCCACAGACTTATTGCTAATCTACCTCTTCAACTTGCACATTAGAAGCATGAGTGCTAAAAGATAAATATGTGGGGAGAGACTGTGCTTTTATATCTCCTAAAACATGTCTCTTTTATATGAAGTGAAATTAGTTATTAAAATTCAAATTTGCAAATGATAAGCTTTGGATATATGTGAAGCTGCTTCTCTTCTTCCATGCAAACTCTTTTGACAGAGAAGCCTGGGTTGCAGCAACAGACATCTGTATATTCCTGCAAGAATTCATTGAGATGCCAGCCTCTGACCTTCCTAAGATAAAGCCACAGCTCCCAGTAGCTCATGGAGCTTGACTGGAAGTCAGTATTTTAGGAATTTCATTGACCATCTGTCTGTTTATCCATCCATCTCTCTATCAGTTTATCCATCCATCCATTCATTCCTTCAACCATGCAACAAATATCTTTGAGCTCCATTCTAGGTTCTAGATACTGTGTTAGGTGCTGGGGCTTCAATAGTATAATGAAACAGATAAAGTCTTTATCTTCATAAAACCTCCCTGCCACCACAACTCATTACATACACACACAACCCAACTTATATTACAAATATAATTTAAAAGTGTTGTTGTTACTCCTAGTTCCCTGTGTGAGAATCTGAGCTCCTGTATATTCACTGACGTGCAGACTTCTTGGTTCTTAGTTTGTCCCAGCACTTGGCCTTGCCCTTACATCTGCTGTGCTTGGCTTGTACAATTTTCCTACCCTTAATAGGTCCCCTTCTTCAGGGTTCTGATCCATCCACGTGCCCCTCGTGATTGCCTTAGATCTTGCTGTAAACTGATCTCACAGGAGCAGAAGTGTTATATAAGCTCAGTATTTTCAAACACTTCCACTTGTATTATACTTTCATGGAAGTCAGGTTCCCTTTAGGGTAAGAATTCCGCTAACAAACTCATTTGGAACCATCCAAATTTTTAATTAGCTGAATATGTAAATAGAAATTTATGGACCTGTTAGAACAAAGAATATGTACACTTAATGGCCAAAATATTTTCCCTGGAGTTCCAGTCTCTTCTACCTGAGAAAGACTTAAATACAAGGGAGGATCTGATTCCTGTTTACTACACAGACTCAATTCTAACCTGGCTAAAATTAGCTTTTAAATCATTGGGTTTTATGCTGCTGCAGTGTACATGGTCCCCTGTGATTATACCATTAGATGCGCTCTTACTCCTGCTGATTACCTGTGATTACTTACGTGGTCAAGTTGTCAAGTGGCAGCACCTACAAAACACCTTCACATCTAAAGTAGTTCTTTAACTCTAGTTAATTCCTTGATGCTGGATTTTGTGCCTAGACTGTTTTATCTCCTTTTTTTTTGGAGTTGAATCACTCCCAAAGTATAAGCTCTTCTCTCAGGTGTGACTTGTGCATCTCATTTAGGATTCTGACTCTACAGCATGCCCAGACAAGTCTAAAATTAATTTCATGGCAGGAGACTTTCTGTATTTACTATTAAGATAGATTTTTCCACTTCACGCCACACTCCAAGGGATTCTATTTTGCCAACATTTGAAAATCAGTATTGAACAAAATGAACACTATGTTTCTTCCAACTCTCCTCTTTGGTTTATTTTCTGGATGTTTTGCTAATTGTATGCTTCTCAGGAGAGATGCAGAGCTCCTGGAGCAGAAGCTTCCTCAGGAAGTTATTTGGTCCTCCACTGAATGGCTTCTAGTGATGTGCTGGTTCCTAATGTGACCACATCTTGTTTTGCCTGCTATGTATATGGGACAAAAGTTACTGTTGTTTTTAAGTAGCATTTTCACTAATAACAAGCAGGGGTGAAACTGTTATAGAAACTCTTTTAATATTACCTGTTGATTCATGATGTTAATAACAGATATGTAAAGAAAGAAACATGATTTTTAGATATTGAATAAGGCATCTGAATTTTTCTTGCTTGATGTAAAATTAATTAATAAAAGACCGTAGTTAACTCCTATTGCAAGTTATGTCAGAAGGACTATTCTAACTGGTTTACAAGTAATTCTTAAAATCACCCTGGAATCAGGTACTAGATGAAGAAACTGAGGCATAGAGAAATTAACTTGCCTAACGCCACACATCTAGCAAGTGTTGTGTGACTTGAATCTAGTCCTCCTGAAAACTGATGAGAGCTTTAAAATGTTAATTTCCCATTATTTAAGTTTCAGTTCAATAACTACTATTTTTATCCCTCAGGCCTTATTTTTGGCTATTAAGACTCTCAAAAATATGTAAGAATCATTCACTGTCTTTTCTTTTGCATAGACATTAATGGCTAATAATAAACGTTTTAAAAACAGAAATAGGCTGTCAGTTCAAAAATAATATTTAAATTATTGCTCTGCAATTAATGTGAATAAAGCACAGCATGGTTTTTAATGTCATAGTCATTTTTGTAATTATTTTGCTGCCATCTAGTGACTTACATGAAATTTTTAAATATTTTGCTGCCACCTAATGACCTAAGTGAAAATAACATTCAAACCTAATTTTGCTTTCTCATTTGCATTTTAAGACTTTAAGTACTACTTTAGGGGCAGGTTTTTAAAAATTATTAAATTTATATATGTTAAATATGAAATTTAAAAACCCACCATTCACAGTTATTCATTTTTCTTACCTCTTCTCACTTAGTCTTCCTCTGCTAAAATCATGTATTTTACTCATAACTAGAACTCCTCTTTAATATCAGACAAGAAAGCATTAGAAAAGAACCTAGAATCTAATTAATTTTCTTTATGTGTAGTCTTTGATGTAGTTTTAAACCACATGTATTTCTCTTAGGCCAATTTTATTTGTGCCAATTCTCATTTTAATAACTGTCATTAATTTTTTCACATGTATCCAAGTTTGTTAATAGCTGATCAATTTCAACTATATTTAATTATATAAATGACGACGGGTAAATATCGAGCACTTCAGTTTTGCATGGTCTATGTAGAATACTTCCCACTCATCTATGTAAATATTCACTGATTGTACAGTTTAAAGAATTTTGGATCAATACTCCTGAAATTATTTGCCTTTTCATAAATATATCCTGTCTGCTTATTTAAAAGGCAGGGATTATATTAAGAATATATTTGCACGCTTAGTTTTGGTCGGGTGCTGTGGTTCATGCTTGTAATCCCAGCACTTTGGGAGGCCAAGGTGAGCAGATCACTTGAGGTCAGAAGTTCAAGACCAGCTTGACCAACATGGTGAAACCCCACCTCTACTAAAAATACAAGAATTAGCAGGGCATGGTGGTGCATGCCTGTAATCCCAGCGGGAGCCTGAGGCACAAGAATCTATTGAACCCAGGAGGCGGAAGTGGCAGTGAGCTGCGATCACACCGCTGCACTCCAACCTGGGTGATAGAGTGAGAGTCCATCTCAAAAAAAAAGATTATAGATATAGATAAAGATATATTTGCATACTCCTAACAATACCCTATATTAGGTAAATTCTTATCGATTTTGTCCTATCCATAGGCTTTTAACGATATGATCATCTGAATATTGTGAAACACAAATTCAAATTAGTTTCTACCCTATTTTGAAATTTTCAAATACCTGCAATGATTATATCCTGAAGAACAAAAGTTGGCAGATGCTGAAAACTTTTTATCACAGCAGTTCCTGGCCATGCCCCTCTGTAGGCCATGCGTATCTAAAATGCAATTGTTTGGGAGCCTGTTTATAATCAGGAAAAAGATCCCACTGCTGAATAAGAACACAGTATGTCTTTAATATTGTAATGGACATCTACAATATCACAGCACTTTGAGTTCAGCACTTTGAGAAACTGGGAGGAAATTTTAAGACGGGTGATAATTGTGAGTGTTGACAATGACTCAGACCGGAGTGGGGAGAAATATGTTCTACTAGAAAGCTCCCACCTGAAGCTAGTGAGATCATTTTCCAAGGAGATCTAAACTGAGATAAACAAAAAACAATATTCCTATTCAACATGTAATGTGTTGTTCAAAAAGATAAGTATTTTACCTGGATTCATCTATGTTCATGACATCACTTACTCGACAAATATTAATTGAGCAATTTTTATATGCCAAACACAGTATTAGACAAGGTGAACGTCAGCATGCAAGACTGATATTCATGCCCTCATGGAGCATGTGGTCTATGAATAAACCTCCTTTGATGGGCATTTTCCCTCAAAACAGTTCTAACCTTGGTCAGCTTGTGTACTGAAATAAGGACTATTTGTAGCTGGCATTAAGTCGCATGTTCTTCCCCCACATACAGTCAATACTGGATACATCTCTTACAGTGCTTAAGCATTACTAAGTAAGTACCTTGAGAGAATCAGCTTGTGTATTATCACTAATGATCAAAGCTCCACACCTCCTAATTCCAAGGGATTTAATTAACACTTCCAGTTCACACTGACCAACCTGGTTTGACTTCACCTGGGTGGTAATCTATTAAATAATTTTAGCCTCATAGGACTCTGTCATGTGATTTGACTTCTGGCATCTCAGGACTCTCCTGACCCAGTATTATTTTCATTCCTTAGGGTAACAAACTTAATCCTGTCACTTTCTAAAGTAAGTTAACCTATTGGCCAATGAGGTGATGAAAGACGTATCAAAGCCACTAACTGCAAAATTAGGCTTTATGTCTAAAGGTATTATATTAAATGGCTTAAAGGTCTAAGTATATGGATTTTTGCTGTATTAGCCTAGCATCATTCTAAAGGCACAATTTTTAAAAATAAGGATGTAAAAGCTACAGTCCGACGTGATTTCGTGCCCCTAATACCCATTGCACTAGTCAGAACCCCAGAATCCTAAACCAATTCTGAGGTCTCTGGAAAGCATTTCCCACTCTCAGATATATGGCCACGCATTCCCCTTCTGGTCTGCACTTTCCTCAGAAGGCCCTCACTAATTGCTTTAGTCCTTCCTTGAGGAATGTAGCAGCCAAACTCATAACTTCAGTCCTTAGTGCCATTTTTCAGCTATAAAAACAAACTTACAAAGTTTGCTGCTCCTGGTTAAACTCCATTTTTGTCATTTATACTGCTTTTCCATTAAAAAAACACAACACTCAACATTTTGCATTCATGTCTTTATTGGTTCTGGTGATCAGTACAACTGTCTTGACTTCAAGTGTCATCATTCGCTCTTTTGTGTTCTAGTGATCATTCATTCCAGCCTCCAATGAGAAAGGCAACAGAGGCAGTCATTATTTTAATAATCATGCAAAGAAAAAAACAGTGAAATTAAAAATAAACGGCCCTCCTTCAGGTAAAGAAAAATACTAGGATAAATTCAAACCCTTTTATGAAGAAGAAATTCAAATACTGAATCAAAAATTTTAAAACTCCTGATTGTATTGTTTTCTTTTCACTGATAATCAAAACCAAGCAATCGTAGTAGCTAAAATTTCAATAAATGACTGACTTCTTGCTGGTGTTAAGAATTAAAACATATTATTAGCTCAATTCTTGCTGTCTATAGTCATTTTAATTTCTGGCTATGTTTAATTTTTACGTGATCTTCATACATCTCTACTACATGTAGAATTACTCATATTTCTTTAAGGTGGACAACTCATACTATAAAAATAAAAGCAATGAAGTTCTGTGAAATTTAAGATAACAGAAAAACTGGTGCTCAATAGCTAGCTATTTTTTAAATATCTTTACTCTTCCACCTCTGTTTCTTCTTCTTTGAAACTTTACTAAAAATGCTATTTTTATAGGAAAGATGATTATTACAAAGATCAAATGTGAAATCGACGCTTTCATATCAGATCTTGTCAAAAGTAACTTTGGTTTCTTGGTGACCACATCTCTCACGTTCATTGCTCAGTGTGGAAAAATGAAATAGACTTGGAGTAAGGAGCACCAGAAGAAGGCAAGGAGCCAAGCTCTCCAGTGGCAGGTTCCCTTTCCTGAAGAGGGCAAGACCCAGCAGCCTCATTTGAAGGAAGCTCTCACCACCCTGTTATTGATAGGCTGTGGAGGGCGCCAGTTGCGCACAAGGGGAACTGGGGGCTCGTTCTCAGCACTAGAGAGGAGGCTCCGCAGCTTGGCCATCTGCAAAGGTCAGGGGCAGACTGTTAGCAAGACATTCGGATCAACTGGATACACTATGCAACAAAGAGGTGTAAATACTGGTGAGTTGTTTTTGTTTTTGTTTTTTTGAGATGGAGTCTCGCTCTGACACCAGGCTGGAGTGCAGTGGTGCAATCTCAGCTCACTGCAACCCCCACCTTCCGGGTTCAAGCAATTCTCCTGCTTCAGCCTCCTGAGTAGCTGGGATTACAGGTGTCCACCACCATGCCCAGCTAATTTTTTGTATTTTAAATAGAGATAGGGTTTCACCATGTTGGCCAGGCTGGTCTTGAACTCCTGACCTCAGGTGATCCACTCACCTCTGCCCCACAAAATGCTGGGATTACAGGTGTGAGCCACTGCACCCGGCCAATACTGACGTTTTAAACAAGATAAGCAAACCACACAATCTGTCCCCAGTGTTCAGTCCAGAGCTATTTAGCTAGCAGCTCCCGAGTAACACACATTTTTTCTTTATTTGTAAAAGCCCTCTTCTCCATTCTACACAGGATCACTATGCCCTCTGGTCACAACCTTTTCCTCTTGAATTCTGAAACATTTTTTTTTTTTATTTGAGGGGTCAGTATGAACTATATACTTCCTTGGAGAGGATGACCACATCCATGTATCAGTGCAAATAAAATTTAATAGACCTTTATTGTATAAGTTTATGGAGTCATTTTAAGAGCAAAAAGAAATCCGACTCATGCTACATTTTCCGTTTTAAATTGTCTTTTCTTTCTTAAAGGATAAGGAAATAAAAAATTCTCATTAATAACACTGATTCTATATTAAAATATTTTTAGATTTCTCCTTGAAAAAATTTTGTTCTTTCAAAATAGTTGTATCACTGAACAAGGTTGTTAAATCTGATATTTTAATAAAAATGTCTTTATATACTGGAGTTTACAACTGACAGAAATATGAAAGCTGTTACCTTATGCAAGAGACACACACTGAGAAACTGATTTTCCTATTTGAGGACATGCGTGCTCTAGGTTGTGAGTCCCTGTGTTGTTTACTTGCTTCAATCTGTTTTTCTCTGCATGTTCTTGCCCACTTATTTTCTTCTACACAGTTTTTCCTTGAAAGGGTCTTTAATGAATGCTACTAGGACGCTCTTTAGATGAACAGTAAGAAGGGAACCTGAGAAGAGATGCCAAAAGTACTAGGAACAGTCTGGAGCTGGAATTAGAATCCTGCACTTGGCTTTGTGATCACAGGTGAATTAGTTAACCTTTCTGAGCCTTGAATTATGTATCTGTAAAACTGCAGAAACAACATATAGCATACAAAATTGTTAAATCCCTTCCATTAGCACCCATCTCTTCTCCAGGTGTGTATTTATTATCCCATCTCCTTATCAGTGCTCAGTATTTAGCAACATCCACATTAACAAAGACTCATATTAATCTAAACCCTTTAAAGTGTTTATAGAGCATAAACTCAGTCATAGTATCAAAACCACTTTTAAATGAGTTGCATTTATCCTGGTACACTTTGGGGGCCAAGTTTTAGAAAGCCAAGCAGGCTGGTTGTAGTTAACCAGGGCAGACTATGAAATCCCTAGCCATAGAGCTGTTCAGTGAGTATCCAGTTAGCAGCTATGTATTTTTGATTTAGCATCTGTATCTTACATAGGCAGACAGCAACATAAGCCCATGTGTTTACAAGGGTGCTCACCTGGTCAGAGCTCACGGTCATGGGCTCCTTCAGCAGCAGCCACACAATGCACTCCTCACAGGGCGGTGTGGTGAAGGAGCCCTGGTAGGTCCAGTAGTCCCGGCATGCCGGGAACAGGCAGGATGGGTCAAATTTTGTGAAGGGTGCCTCCTTGCCCTGGGTAAGAGCAAGGTGCAGATGCAGTGAGTGGGTGCATGCACATGCCCACCCCAATGCCCTCACCACTTTATTTGTGAGAATGGATTTCAAAGGCAATAGAGAAAATAGAACTTTTAAACAAAGTATAGGCCTTTCAGAAATAAAGATCAAAGCGGGGAAGCTGGTTTGCACATTATTACTTAATCTGACACAATCATTGTCATATTGTATTCCTTATTGTTTTAACTGTGAGTGGAACTATAATTCTATCACTTCTCAAGAGAAAGGAGACACTGATATCTCAAGTGTAATTGAATTATTTCATATAAGTTAATATTTTGGCTGTTGATGATACCAAAAATATCAGGCTTGCATTTTTATTGAATGTTCTACTTGGAATACTTACTTTCTCTGTTGATAAAACTCAATAGTATTTTATTAGAATGGTCACAAAAATAATTAAAATGTTTTTGTTACTTACATGAGTCTATTGTTAAGATTTTAAATTTATATGTGCTTCCCAGAAAGGGCATCACCAAGACTCAAAGACAAGTGCTGACTGATATTTAGTAGCTCCATTATGGTATGAATGCATTTATGCAGGGCATGTGTGTGTGTGTGTGTGCTGGGTGAGGAGGGGGTGACCATTCAACTTCTCTGACTCTCACTTCATTGAGAAAGTGATTATCCGACAGGGTGACTATGACCATTTAAAAAACTGATGTATGTGAAATTGCTCTAAAAACTGTATGCCATACAAATATCGTAGCATTTATTTTGATACGTATGCTTAGCATATCCAGCAAACTTAGTAACAGATTTTAGGTGAAAAAAAATACTTGAAAATGTGTAAAGAAAATTTGCATAATCTGTGTTATGTTTTAGAAGGGAAAATAACTTTTGTTTACTTTTGTCTTAATCTTGTCCAATGCATCAAGGAAAATCTGGAACTCGCCTTTCTCACGTCCTATCTGTAAGAAAATAGAAATCCAGGTATAATTCTTTTACTTCTCCATAATTTAGGATTGTCTTCATAGCTGACTTTGATCCACTCATCTGCAACTAGTGTTTATAAATCTGCCAGAATACCTCGTACTAAGCAAAAACATAAGTTTATTTTTCCTCAAGATTTTAAAGTATATAGTTTCTGATCTAAATTTGGACTCCAGGCCCCCAAAGTACAGGACCACAAAATTACACGTTGATCTAGTTCTGTGTCTTTGACCTTCTCTGCAAAGTCCTTCCACTTTTCTAAAAAACAGATTTAGAACCAAAATGGACTCTATGTATCCCAAACTAAACTCACTGTCTTTCTTCTCAGACCTACTCCACCTCTGCTGTGCTGTGTTCAAGCACCGAAAGTGACCCAATGAATTAAACAAATTAGGTTATTCAAAGAGAAAGAATCCAGATTTTCACTTCTGGCTTGAAATCTAGATTATGTTACCACTAACCTCATGTGTTAATGACACTAAGTCCTCTTTAAAGCAAGGCTGGCTCGACAACACACACATTCCATGTGCTATCTTAGCCTGGGATCATGTGAGTGGTGACCACCTCAAGCCGAAGGGATGTCCAGCCAGGCACTCGGCATCAGATGGTTCCCAACACTGGCTTTTCTGGTTTCCAGTGCAATTGAAATGTAGCAGTGAGAAAGGAAAATGAATACATGCCACCCTTCCCCTCAAAACCACGTAATAAACTCACTCTAAGGCCCTGAGCCCCAAACCCTACACACACACACACACACACACACACACACACACATCCCACATCTGGGGAAAATTTAGAAGCGCTAGGGGTGCTGGAGTGTGGTAAAAGATATACTTTTAGAGAAAAGTAAGACATTTTGAGCTGATCTTAGCAGACATATCTTAATTAGTTGAATGAATTAAAAAATGTATATAGAGGGAGGAAGGTAAAATGAGGGAATGAAACTCAAACCATGCTAAGCACTGGTAGGGAAATATGTTTTGAAAGAAAATATATGGTCGATTTTTACTTTACCTTCAGAAAAATGCCAACCACAGCGATCCCATCACGCTGCTTCAGGGACTCTTTAAAACTGTTGTACTTTGGATTCCAGTGAACCAAATGAAGCTGAAACCACAGGAGATAGATTAGAAGGTAAATTCCGGGAATATGGAAATAAGTATAAAATTATTCACGATAAACCCAATCATTGTACTGTCCAAAGTTGCTGAGCAATCTCATAAAAGTTGAAGAAATTTGAAAAAGTAGCATGTAATATTTTGGTAACATTTCTAGTGGTTTAAATAAAAAGCATATAAAATTACTTATTTACCTCATTTTATTAGCCAGAGCTCTGAAACCTGGTGGCAACCTGATCTTAATTTAGAGCATGGGCACCAGTTAAGTTAATCAAACTTTCTATGCTGAGTCACAGAGAATTGCAAGAGAATATAATCATTTGCAGCAGTTAAAAAAACATTGTATTCAAGACCAAAAGTATGAAATAATCCCATGGGCAAAGGTCAAACTGAAAGCCTTGCCTGCATCTGTAAGAAATATACTCAATTTTCCCCTTTTGGTTGGGGAAGATGTCTAGAAGGCATTCCCAATATTTAATTTATCTTGCCATGGCTCTCTAGATTGGCTTTAAAGAAATGGAAAGATCACAGTGAAGTACTTTGGGTTTCCTAGAGTTTAATTTAACTAAGAACTAAGCTGCCTAATGATTCCGCTTAAGAACATGTTCATAGTGCATTTCTGGGCTCTATCACAGCCCCTATATTAACCAGAGCCTATCTTTGGAAGAGATTAAGGCAGGAAATATGAATTGGTCCTCACCTCCAAGGCAACTGCCCCACTTATTGGCTTGGCTTTTATAAAAAGAACATGTCAGAGGCCTGTCTTAAACCCTTGTAATTTGATGCCTTGATCTGAGTTACAATTCACGCTTTTCTTTAATGGGTTAACTGAGACAGAGGGTAGTATGTGCTCAGATTAAATTTTATGTGTGTACACATATCTCTACGTGTGTGCGTGTATATATATATAGATATATGCACACATATATATGCACACTGTTCATTAAGAGATTAGAACATAAGCATTATTCAGAATTTCTAAATGCTATTTTTAAAGCACTATATTCTTATAAAACAGGCAGCATAGGGCACTGGATAACTCTGAAACCAGTCTGTATCAGGTAGAGCACTAGCACTCACCAGCTGTGTGACTTTATTATGTGTCTTTTCTATGCCTCTGTTTCCTCATCTGTAACCTATCTCATAAGGTTGCTAAGAGGATCAAACGAGTTGATAGACATAAGCATTTAATAAGTGTTAGCTATCCTTTTTCCAGTCCCATTGAGGATTCTGGCCTTTCTTATTAAGTAGCTACCCAATTGCTAACTTTTTGACTTTTTTTTTTCAAGACAGGCTTTTCCTCTGTTGCCCAGGCTGGAGTAAAGTGGCGTGATCATGGCTGACTGCAGCCTCAACATCCCAGGCTCAAGTGATCTTCCCATCTCAGCCTCCTGAATAGCTGGAACCACAGATACCTGCCGCCATGCCAGGCTAATTTTTGTAGAGACAAGGTTTCACCATATTGCCCAGGCTAGTCTTGAACTCCTGGGCTCAAGCGATCCACCTGCCTCAGCCTCCTAAAGTGTTGGGATTATAGGCATGAGCCACTGCACTCGCCCCAGTTTCTTAATGTAACCTTGGAAATCTTCATGTATGAAGCCAACTCACCTATACCCTCTTACCTGTCTTGCCTGGCAGCTTCAGTTTGCCTAAAACTAATACAGCTCTTCTCATAACTATAGACTTGAAGCAAAAGCAGTAGATAATGCTTTGTTGCTGTGGTTCTTATTTTTAATTTTGCAGTTTTCACTGTGTGAGACCCAAAATGGATTACGGCAGTTCCTCCTACCTCTGCTGCATACTTGACTCCGTCCACGGTGTGCTCAGAGCCATGATCATCTGAAGAGCCCCAGTGAAGATGAAACTGGCGAAGTCGGTAGGGTCCAGGGAGAGGACCCCCTCTCAGCACTGTGATTCAGATAAGCTTGGTCAACAGTGAATTCATGCTTCTTTTACAGAGGTCTACTTTAAACAAGTGCTCTTATAGCCCAGGCCTCATGGACAAAATGTGGTCAGTGTGCTGGGTGGATGGTGCCACTCCCAGGACACTGGACTCCTCACAAAATGAAGTCTGGGGATATGTCAAGATAAATGATTGCTCTTTTCTTTCTTATTTTGTTTGCTTGTTTCATTATTATTGAAACATCATTTTAACATTTAGGAAAGTAAAATTAAAACAACAGATGGACAATGAGGATGCATACACCACCCAAAGAACAGGTCAGTAGCGTGGTGCAGTGGGAAGAATTGGACAGTTGAGAACCAGAAGGATGTAGATTCAAATGCTGGCTTCACCCATTGCTAGTTCTGTGATCTCAGGCAAGTTGCTAAACCTCTCTGAACCCACTTTCACATCTCTAAGAAGGTGATAATAATACCAAACTTTCAGAGCTGCTGTAAAGATTAACTCAGATTAAGCACCTTAAAGTGCTCACCACAGTGCCTGCACGATGATCACTGAGCAAATGTGAGCTCCTTCTTCACGACTTGCTTCCAACTACACTTTTCTTTAAGACAATGAGCAAGAACTTTCATCTTTGTCTAATTTAGACTGTGTCTATTCAGATGAGATGAAGTGGGAAATTCAGAAATTTCCCAGAAAACCAATCAATGTGGATGGCTAACCCAGACAATTCTCAGCAGCATTAATTTGGGCTTGTTGATACACATCTCAACCCATCACAGAGTGACTTAGAGGTTCAAATATCTTCCAAAGTATATTGGAAACTATGCAGAAACCCTAAGATCAAGGTTTGGCAATATAAGCTAGATCAAAATAGAATTCAGGGCATAGCTATTTTGGAAGAGGTTGGACACACTAAGTGGCCTAGGGAAAGCCATAATGTAGACCTCAAACCATGAGGCTAGGCCTATATGAGTTTATTCATGTAGAAACGGAGTGGTTCAATTTGTTGCATTTTTCCTGTCCAGCCATTCAGAACAGTTATAGGGACATGTGAGTCCAATTTATTAGAATAAATTGTAGGAAATTGACAATATTCAACTATTTTTGCTCACAAAAATGGCATTTTCATGTGGTTTAACCTGATAGATATGTTTAATTTTGTTATTGTGCTTTCAAAATGGAACTTGATGTATAGAGAAGGGGGAAAAGGGAAACAATAGCAACACAAAATCACTGTTTAAGAAAATTTAAATTTCTATAACTTGGAACTTCCTAATAGGTAGGAATTATAAATATCATTTTTTATTACATCATTAAGAGTGTTCATTTATGTATATAAATAAAGGTACCTTTATTAGAAATATGGCTATAAGAAATTATTTGTATATCAACCACCAAAATATTAAAGGAAGATTCTTTCTCATCTCATTTATCATGAAATAAAGTATTTCAAGCCTCCTTTTATTTTACTGATTTGCTTACTACTGTAGGTGAAATAAAGAGATTTATTTTTCCTAAACATGTATTTTTTCAGTTGCTCTCTCACACACAAATACTACTCAAGAAGAAACCATCAGATATTTCAAAAAACACTCACCAAAATGATTAATCAGATGAAACCTGCTGAAAGTTTGAAGGCAAGTCATCTTGACCCCTACAATGGCTCTATCCTCTCCCCTGGATTGGCCACCTCCCAGGCACCAGGGGAAGAAAGTGCCTATTTGGGGTTTCTATTACATTTCTGGCTTTGTAGAATGGAATCTACACAATTGAGAGTGGAAGCCTCGCTCTCCAGACTATGCACAAGAAGCACAAGAGCCCTGAGGTACAGGCCATGGGAGTCTGAAGAGCACTCATTGAGCTTATTGTCATCTTTGTCCTATCATGTTCCATTTCAGGAATGCATTGCCAACTTTTAGCTTGGACATGGGGCTGTTTCCCAGTGACCAAGGTTGGAGGGTGAGGCATTCCTCTTCAATACATAAATATAATTCTTTCTGACGAAAGCAAAGTCAAATGTCATCTCCGTTTTCAGAGATAACGTGCTCCCTCTCCCCATTAATTCTGGTACTGTGTCATATATCACATTTTGCCAATATGGACATTGAAAACATTCATATGCTTCTACCTCACTGTCATACTTACTTGACCTATCGTAAGTATCATCGAACACAACTCGGCAAGTCTTCCCGTTATTCAGGATGGTCTTGGCAGAGCCAGCATCATAAGACACTGACCATGGCTGCAGAGAAGGGTCATGCCTGATGTCTTTAGTATGCAGCTCAATGGGCGACTGGTTGTCCCCCTTGGCATTTGGGTAAAGTTCATGCCAGTGGTCAGGACCTAGGAAATAAAGTCGAGGGGACATATTTATTTGGTGCACAACCCAAGGCCTCTTTCTAATTGACTAAGACAGCAAAATATGCAGAGGCTAAACAGCGATTTCAAAAAGGTCTTAGGTTTCAGACTGGGCGATAAGAGACTTAGCATTCATTTCAGGCCCATTGGTAGTTTTGTGAATAGCATACCTGGAGACCATATTTAATGCAGCATGTTTGCTTTGCTTGCTCAAAGGCTTATTTTCGAGATAAATTTATCTTTTTTTTTAACCAATGCCACCTTCTATCATACAGTTGGAATAAAAGATTATTGACCACCTGCATTTGAGCCTCATGTTGTGGTTTTCAGAGCACACCCATATTCCTTTTCCCATGGATTAGGCAGAAACTTAGGCAGAGCAGAGATTCTCACACCAGCACCAAGCTCAGGTTAGGTGCTTATCCAGTACAACAGAGTAAGGGCCAGTCACACCTGACCTGGGGCTGCCTAACTTCTCAGAGGCAACGGGGATCTTAGGCAAGTGATCCAACTTCTCTGCACTTGAGTTTTCTCCAAGGGAAATAAAAACTCTATACTAGGGAGAACTAAATAAGATGAAGGAAGAAAAGCAGCAGCAGCAATTGGGAGTTGAAAAGCCTCACTAAATGTTAGGTGTTATCTTACTCCTACACCCACATTTTCCAATGCACTCTCTAAAGTCGCCCATTTCTGTGCAATGGCAGGGGCTCTCCTGGACCGGCATCCCTTCCTGGCCCGGTCGCGGCGACCTGCACTCACCGTTGTGGTTGGCGTAGCCCCACTCCTTGGCCATGGTCGCCTTCCTCCGCTCTGGACGGCTCCTGCCTTCTCTTCCCAGGGGTGGTGCAGAGTCCCCGCGAGCCCGCGCTTTTATACAGCTCTCCTGCACACTGCATGGCCTTATTAGGTCAGCGAGGGTGGGGCGGGGGGCTAAACTAGATTGGGGTGGCATTTGGGAGGCGGGGTGGGGGAAGCCAATGAATTCCAGGAGCAGGACAGCTGTCGAGGTGAGGGGGGCGGAGGTGGGCGAAGGGGCCCCCACGCCCCTCCCTGCGCTCTCCGGGGAGTCGTGGCTCCTGGCCCCTCCATCTCTTCCCCGGTCTCTCAAAACTGCAGGGCTCTAACTGGCGCCGACGTGCAGAAAGGCAGGCGGCCCTCGCCTCGTCATCTCTCTCTCCTCCATGCATTCTTGGGGATAGGGTGGGGGGCAGGACGGGGTGTCGTAGCTGTCCTTGGCCACGAACTAAAATCTACATCCCGGCGGCTCTTGCAGCCTCTTTTACAAGTTGCTTCAAGCGCAGGCTGGCAGTCTGGCTGCGATCTCTGGACACTTCTGCGAGTTAATTTCGCTCTAGCTATCCGGTTACCGAGGCTGGAAAGAACTCGTGTGTTTGCCTGCCCCCTAAGTTTGACACCCTTTGCAGGCAACATGTAAAATCCTAGGAGCAAAGGATGGGAAGAGAGTCGAGCTGGGTGGGATGGTGAAGAGGCCCTCCAAGTCAGTTATCCTTAAAGAGATTGCCCTCTCTGGAATGGCACCAGGCGGCATTTCCCAACCTAGCGAATCTCGTGGTTTGCAGGAAGCGCAGTGCTGGATCTCAGAAGGCGCCGGGCATCCAGGAGATGTCTGGATCCCAGGTTCACGCCGAGCTGCAGACTGGGACTGATTTAGCCACACTCCCTGCGCTGTACCTCTGCTCATGAAAAGACAAAAATATTCTGAAGTGTTGGAAGGCCACTAACATAAAATGGGTCTTATTGCTGAAAACATGCGATCTTACTCTCCCAACATAACAACGAGAGACTGCAAGAAAAGAAAGAGGAAAAGTTTACAGAATGGTTTTTAACTTTTTTCTCCACCTTCTAAGGTGTTTTCTGATACACTGAACCATGCAAAGGAGAATAAAAGTGGCACATCTAGTGTATACATGACAAAAGCATACTTTTAAATGTCTGGTATGGTTCATATCAAAGAAGTCAGTAGTAGATATTTACAATTTTAAGAGTTTATTGTAATATTTCTCCTGTTTTAATTCAGTAATCATTTTTTTAAGACAGTGAGAAAAGATAAACCTAATTTCAGTGCTATTTTGAACCATATTTCAATATGCATTTCCTTAATTAACTTTTATTGATAATAGTATTTAGTATTTGGGGGTTACAAAACTTGAAAAGGAAATCGCTCATCATGGCAAAGATAGCTCATCCCTAAGGCATGTGGAATGACTGACCACACTCATAACCTGGACGCCAGGGGAGTCATTCCCTAGGGTATTTTTGTGACAAGGGATTATTTGATCCACACAATAGCAGTGTGGAATCAGGAACTAAGGCAGTTCGGAAAATCCAAACAAACATAGCAAACAAATGCCCTTAAACTCTGGGCTCAAATCTGTCACTGTTTGATCAGAAAGACTGCAGTGGTTAATGGAGATGTTTTCTAGCTCTTATAAAATGTATAATTATTTGTATGAGTAAAGCAATCCACTCAATCATTACAATATTCTTTTTCTGTTATGAGTGGTTAGAAGATTGGCAACTAAATTTCATATTATTTGATATAGTAGTCATACAAAGAATGTATTTAATGACATTTATACCAAGAACGATCTAGAAATTCATCGTGTTTTTGTTGTTTATGCATAGAAGGGGCTTTTTAAAAGTGCTATTTGTAATTAATTTTAAAAGTACACAATAGCACATAATTTCAAATGAATGAGAGGTAAACTTCGCAAAGTGAAATACTTAATAGCTTTAGGCCTTGAAAATGATAATTTGTATTTCATTTTACTTTCTCATAAGAAGTTAATGAAAATTGGAATTTCAAGACAATTTATATCAAATCATGTAATTTTAGGCCATAATAAATTTTTCAGAAACTTCATCTGAATTATTTGCAACTACATCTTCAAAAACCTCACTGGCAAATTTACTACCTGCATCTTAGTTGATTTACTCCAGCATGTTTGCCTATACATTTCAAAATTCCCTGTAAACAAACAGGTAATTCTAAACTGTTTTCAAGACTTTGAGATTTCTGGAGTTTGCTTGAAAAAGAAAACTGTTAGGTATTCACTGAGAAAAATAATGCCAGGGAAAAAAGTGAGCAACGATCAACTCCAAACTACCTCCTAGCATTTGGCAGCATTTCTCACAGTGCCATTACTGAAAAGTTGATATATTGGGCAAGTTGCAGGAAATGACTGTACACATATAGAGAAAGAGAGAAAGAGAGAGGGAATGAGAGAGAGGAAAATATTTAAGTAAACAAAAGTTATTGGTTGGGAAATAGTGTTCAATACAGAAGTTTCATCTAGGATTGTACGTTAACATTATAAACTTAAAAGATCTAAGGATATAAATCTAACCATATTTTACTCATGACTTAGAATTTCGTTTTGCAAGATATCATCTAGTATAACTAACTCAAATCTTCTGCAAGTTGCCATTTGGCATTTCTATTGCATCACAAAAATAAAGAGTGAGAAACTGCCCACAAAGTAATTGCAAAATTTTACCTAGATATTTTACATATTATAGAGGCATGCACTTTCTGTTACATTTTCATTTTTATAAAACAAGTTCTGGCATAGGAAGGTGAAAATGGCTGATTAAAAATTAAAAGTGTTGCTTAATCTACTGAACTGTCACAACCTAACTTTTACTTTCCCTGACAATGTTATTTTCTAAAGCTTGACTTACTAGGTTGTATAGGAACATGATAGGGCCAGCCCCTGAGTATGTCACCAGTGACAGCTGGGCCACTTGAATCAGGTCTTAAATTGTGGCTCCTGTTCATGGCAAATTTGTAGGAGAGCAGCCTGGAGTCTTGTCCCAACTGGTCTCTCTCACTGAAATGTATCAACTTAAGGTAGTCACATTATTTGAGCGTAGGAGCGTGAATTCAAAGACAAAGACCTCCCAAATCTGTGCAGCAAGATTTGATCATCAGGATCAGCAAATGCAAACTACTTTCTTTTGAAAACAAATTCTTCTTTTAGGATATAGTAATAACATCTAAAATGGAGGAAAATTCCTTAAACGTTATGATTTTTTTACAATCAAATTTAAATGCTCAAGTTTAGTTTTTAACAACTTGATGGTATTTGTTTATAGAACTAACAAGTGATATTTTGCTTTGTTTTGACATTTCAGAAGCATTTAGGTGGCCATTTGCTTAAATTTTTCTTTGACCTCCCCAGCCACCTTATCTTTGAAATGAGAAAATAATGCCCTTTACAAGGTTCTTCTGAGGCTTAAATGAGATGCTGTATGTAAGGCAATTGAATAGGCCAATGTAGTTAGCACTCTGCAAAGTTAGTGCCCTTCTCTGGTCTTGTTCACTTCATCTAATTTATCTCTGGGCAACTAGCTACTCTAAATAATCCTTGTTCCTTGTTGGCCATAAACAGTGGCTTCTTTGCGTGTCATAAAGCCTAGGTGCTAACCTGCAGACATCGTTTAAATGAAGGACACATCCTGCTTATGGAAGATAAAAATTGATACCCACAGCATTCACCCTTTCTGCAGCTGTTTGAGCTGCATAATCTAATCACCAGTTTGCTCTTCCCATAGTGGGAGTTAAAGTAAACCTTTTAAACCATATGTGACCAGTTATGCACAAAATGCATTCATCTAACAAAATTAATGAAAACTAATAGAATTGAAACAATCGACAAAGCTTAAAACTCCTTTGGCACATTATCTGAATAACAAGTTTTTTTAAGTGAAACTCAAACTCTCCTAAATGGCATTCAAGAGTTTTCAGAAGCTTCATAGCCTACTTTTCAGCCTTATCTCAGCCTTTCTTCCCAAATTTGCCCACCTTCTGCTTCAGTTACAGAGCATCCTTTACTCTTCCCATAACACACTTTATTCTTTCCCGCCTCTGTGCCTTCCCACACATTACTCCCTTTGGCTCAATTGTCCTTTCCTTCTTTTATACCTGATACATTTCAACTGTTTATACCTATAGTTATGCAGACTCTGTAGTTAGCAAGTATTTATGTAATATGTGGAAAAGTTATTGTCTTTTTTTTTTAAAAAAAAAGCATACTTTTTAAAATTTCTCATAGATTCAGAGGGTATATATGCAGATTTGCTACATGAATATATTACACAGTGGTGAGGTTTGAGCTTCTAGTATATGCATCACTGAATAATGAACATAGTGCCCAGTAGGTAATTTTTCAACCCTCACTGCCCCCTCTCACGCTCCCCTCTTTTGGAGTCCCCATTACCTACTGTTTTCCTCTATATGCCCATGTGTACCCATTGTTTAGTTCCCACAAGTGAGAACACGTGGCATGTGATTTTCTGTTTCCGGATTCTTTAATTCAGGATAACGGCCTCCAGCTCCATCCACGTTGCTCTGAAACATATAATTTCATTCTTTTTGATGACTGCATAGCATTCTATGGTGTGTATATATATATGCCACATTTTCTTCATCAAATCCACCAATAATGGACACCTGGGTTCGTTCCATGTCTTTGCTAACATGACTAGTGCTGCAATAAACATACAAATATAGGTGTCTTTTTGATGTAATGATTTTTTTTCCTTTGGTAGATATCTAGTGGTGGGTATTGCTGGATCCAACAGTAATTTTGTTTTTTGTTATTTGAGAAATATCTATATTATTTTCCATAGAGGTTGTACTAATTTATAGTCCCACCTGCAGTGTATAAGCATTCCCTTTTCTCCACAACCTCAGTAATATCTGTTTTTTGACTTTTTAGTAATAGACATTCTTACTGGTATGAGACGGTATGTTTCTTTTTTCTTTTCTCTTCTTTCTTTTTTTTTAATTTTAAGTTCTGGGATACATGTGCTAAATGTGCAGGTTTGTTACACAGGTATACATGTGCCATGGTGGTCTGCTGCGCCAATCAACCAGTTATCTAGGTTTTAAGGCCCACATGTATTAGGTACTTGTCCTAATTCTCTCCCTCCCCTTTCCCCACAACTCCACGACAGGCCCCAGTGTGTGATGTTCGCCTCCCTGTGTTCATGTGTGTGAGACTGTATCTTATTGTTGTTTTAATTTGCATTTCTCTAATGATTAGTGATGTCGAACTTTTTTTGTGTTTGTTGGCCACTTGTATATTTTCTTCTGAGAAATGTCTGCTCCTGTTCTTTGCTCACTTTTTAATGGGATTGTTTGTTTTTCTGGACCCTATCTCTCACTTTGTATAAAAAATAACTTGATGAATTAAATACTTACATCTAAGACCTGAAATTCTAAAAATCCTAGAAGAAAACCTAGGAAAAACTCTTCAGGACATTGGCCTAGGCAAAGAATTTACGACTAACATTGCAAAAGCAAATGCAACAAAAACAAAAATAAATGAGACTTAATTAAATTAAAAAGCTTCTAGACAGCAAAAGAAATAATCAGTAAAGAGACAACCTACAGAATGGGAGAAAATATTTGCACACTATGCATCTGACGAAGAACTAATATCCAGAATGTATGGAACTCAAACAACTCAACTTGAGAAGTTATTGTCTTAAACCTGCTTTTCTTGGCTCCCTGCAGCCATACTAATTCAAGGCCAAGCCACTGTTGGAGTTGCATTGACTCCTATTTGGAGGGTGGAGGTAGGGGGGTACTGTTTTCACTGTGACATAAGTTATGTTGTTTCCTTGGGAAAAAAAAAATCAAGCCTCTACATCATGCCTATAGCAGCTAGGAAAACAAAACAAAACAAACAAGCAAAAAAACTCAATTCTACATCTGGAGCTTCCTTTAAAGCAGTTACCCTAGGCTGGTTGGCTTACTTTTCAGAATAATTTCCCTGGGTACTTCACTTGGTTTTTAACACTAAATGAAGTAATACATGTCAAGCACTTGAAAATTAACCTTTTGCATTTATTATTATTCTCATTTTATAAGTCTAATTAAATAAATACTTAAGAGCTGGGAAGTTTTCATGCAGGAAGCACGATTTTAAAAATTGCATCATTTAAAAAATAAAGCATCATTTAAAAAACTGCAAGTGCCATTTTGCAAGGCACAACCTGGTAAACTGAAAATCATAACATCTTAAAGACATTAAGAGACATTAGAGATTGTCTTTCATCAAATTTCCAAATAACAGTGCAGAAAAAAAAATCACTGATTGCTTGAATTTTATAGTCCTTTAATGTTAATTATTTCTTTATGTTTCTAAAATTAAATAATGAAAACTAATATAAATCTTTCAATTATTATAATGCCCCACTAGCTATTTTTTCTCATTTATTCCAAATAAGTAATAAAATTTAAATAATATATTCTTTAAAAATTTTAAATACTGATATAATGACATATGCAATTTTCAGTATTTTAAGGGTAAAAATGTCTTCTAAAAAATGATACTCAAAGCAGGACCAGAGTATATAATTGGTCTGTCATACATAGTTTTAAAGAAACATGGCATTGGCTAAAGGCATGATGAAGAGCAGAATGAAACAAAAACAGATTTAGATAAATTTGAATCTCACGTTAAAAAATCAAGATTCCAATTAGCAGCAATTCACTCTTCCTGTAATTCGTGAGTTACAGTTTCCAGAGGTTAATTTTAAAGTCAATTATCTATATCTACACATATCTGTCTAGCAATATATACATCTTGGCATAAATGTATATCTGTAAAGTATTCTGGAGAGTAAACAAGCTTCCTAATCATGGACAAAGTATGTTCTTTATGTTACTGGAGTCAGGTCCCCATCCAGTTCCCAAGAGAGCATTCTTGAATCTGACACTAGAGAGAATTCAGGGTGAGTCCGTAAAGTGAAAGCAAGTTTATTAAGAAAGCAAAGGAATAGAAGAATGGCTGCTCCATAGACAGAGCAGCCCTCAGGGCTGCTGGTTGCTCATTTCTGTGGTTATTTCTGATTACACGCCAAGTAAGGGGTAGATTATTCATGCCTCCCTTTTTTAGACCACATAGGGTAACTTGCTGATGTTGCCATGGCATTTGTAAACTGTCAGGGTATTGGTGAGAGTATAGCAGTGAGAACCACCAGAGGTCACTGTCGTTGCCGTCTTGGTTTTGGTAGGTTTTAGCCGGCTTCTTTGCTGCAAACTGTTTTACCAGCAAGGTCTTTATGACCTGTATCTTGTGCCAACCTCCTATCTCACTTGAGACTTAGAATGCCTAACCACCTGGAAATACAGCCCAGTAAGTCTCAGCCTTATTTTACCCAGCCCTTATTCAAGATGGAGTTGCTCTGGTTCAAACACCTCTGACATTTATATGAAAAGAAATTAACCACTCTATACCCTACTTTACAATGGGGAAAAAAAAAAGAAAATGCTATTCAGTATTGCTACTTTCTCCACTGATCCTAAGATGAACTTATTTTATGCTCATCTAGAAACAAAATGCTGTCAATTAAACAATAACACAATGCTTTTTAAAAATCTCACCAATAGTGTTTTAGCACTAAGACTAAGATATGATTAGTTTTTAACCTGTTGTCTTTAGAAAAAGTTATTTGGGCACTTTTGATTTTGTCTCTAAATAATGAAGAGCACCTTGTCATTGTAAAGAAAAAACACATGCATTTTCTCTTTAGATATGGCTCTATAATGTTTGTTACTCTGCTTAACTTAACCCATCTTCTTGACTTGTGATGTTTTTACAAAAATAATTACTGTAATATAATATGAATTACTCTTTAAGTTACAGTCAACTGAAATCCTACAAATATATATTAGCATATGGTATGGTATTTGGTGTTTAAATAACTTAAAATTAGTATGAAATCCTTAAGTAAATTTTCTCAAGCCAGAGACATCTTTAGTTAACAAATATCAATGTAACAAAAAATGAAATTAAGGAATGTAATATGATAAGCTACATAGTCTTTGAGATGATTATAACACCTACTCATTCATATGGAGTATACAATTAGGAAAGGGAATTTCCAACTTGAGAGTGAATAGCTGTACAGAGCTCTCTGCTTCTATGTGCTCTGGTACATAAACCATTTACTTTGTTTTAGCACAGGAATGTTTCTAATGAAACAGGAATGTTTTTAACTATATCTTAGGAAAATGTATAGAATTCTCTTTCTATGACCTTGAAAAGCACAATGCAATATGAATACCTAATCATTTGAAATCCTGCAATGCTAAAAGTGTTGAAAGAGATCAATATAAATATTGATGTCTAAAACAAATGTGTTTTGTTACAAGCTAGAATAAATGCTTTTTATGGAGCCAATTCAGTATGTAAGTAGAATTGAGATCTTTGGAATTATAGTTTCTTATCTGAATTAGCTATAGTAAGATGTGTTTTTCTCTGTACATTAGACGTATCCGATGAATTCAAAAGCCTGAAAAGTTTAGATTCAACACTAAATAAATTCCTATGTATGATTTAGTATATTTTAACCTTGAAACACACTATTACTTACTAGAAGTGAAAGCTAGTCTTTGTAGTTTTAATTTCTCAGAATTATCCTATTGCAAAAGGAATATAACTGAATGCAAAGCACTTGCATAACATGTAAAAGTGATTTGCAATGCTTGGAGCAGCCAGAGAACCTTTCTCAGAGCAATGAAGAGACTTCATGTGTCGTTCTTTAAACTAGAGCACCTAATTATCGTTAGTTGATATTTATAAATGTCAACAAAATGGAAAAATTGGAAAGCCTATTCGCACTTCAGGAGCCAAGAAACTTTCAATCTTACTTAAGACGGACAGACAAGAACCAGTGGGGAAATGGTTGTCATATGGGGAATAATATGATGCAGAGACCAGCGTTGTCCTGCTCCTGCTCGAAGATCTATCCTGCCGCCTCCCCACTGCTAATCCTTCATTAAACTCTTAGGTTTTATTGACATTAACCCTCAGGACAGTTGATCCCTCTGTATGGTCAGAACTTGAATCCTCAAGGGAGGCTCTCCTGACCAGATTTTTGGTTTTTAGTTTCAGACACAGAAGTAATCATTTATTATTAATATTAAAGACATTCTTCTTTTCAGAAGGTGCCAGGGTAGAGAAGACAAACAATTCACATAGAGAAATCACCATTCAAATGAGAGCGGTGAACCTTGCTGTCTCTGTTGGGCAGAAGCATGCATATAAATACCTTGCTTACAGCCAGATTGATGCACATGTCTCTTCCAAAATAAACAGGGCTAGATTTTTAGTTTGGCAACCATTGTATTAGGGCTCACAGTTACTTTTCTAAGGTTTTTTTTTTTTACGCACAAGGATCAGAACTGAGCCTGAGAGGAACAGCTGGTCAGATCTTTTTATCTTTGGCCTAAGTCACAAACTTCCCATGTTGATATTTGATTGAAAGAATGAGTAATGGGCATTGTTGACTAGGGTTCAGTACACAGATTGCAACCAACAACACGGCCTCGTCTGGCACAAGACAGCGAGAGGAATAAATGGCTGCCCGGTGTGTCTGATGTTGCACATACTTTCCCCTTAGCATAATTGAAAGGTGACATAATGCCAAAACTGAATTTCTTAAAAATTACTCTATTCATTCTGATTTAGGAACACCCATTTCTTCACACCTTCACATTGCCAAAATGTTGCATTTCAGCAAAAAAACCCTGACGTTTATGTTGATTTTTTTAATGTTGCCTTATTTAAAGAAAATGAGGAAGATCTCTCTTTGGCAGTGGTAAACTAGAAACAGTTGTTCATTACTTCTTGTCCTGTAAAAATTTTCATTGTTCTAACACACACCAGGACACAAGGAGGGGAATAACACAGGGCGGGGGGCAAGGGGAATGAGAGCACTAGGACAAGTACCTAACGCATGTGGGGCTTAAAACCTAGATGACAGGTTGGTAGGTGCAGCAAACCACCATGGCACATGTGTACCCATGTAACTAACCTGCACATTCTACACATGTATCCCAGAACTTAAAATAAAATAAAATAAAAATTCATTGTTCTTTTCACAAGAATAGAGAAAAGCAATCCAGAAACGTAAGCATTTAATCATATGGAAAATATAAACTATAATCATTTGTTTCATAAACTTAATATGCTTTGACTTGAGCATATATTTTAAATTTAAATTTTGCTACAGATACAGTAAAACAGCATGTCATAAATCTTAGTGCAAATCTTCAATCCTCAGAAGTGGTTTTTTTTTTTTGCCAACAAACAAACAGAAATTTATGAGGTACTATATCCCATTCTATAATTTTTAACTCATTACAGTATAGGAGTATATTATTTTGTTCAATGACTTGACCGACACTTTTCTACAGTCTTTGATACTGGTGACTAATTATAGTAAGCTACTACTTTTAAAGTACCTGTGGATATTAAAACAGCCTTTGCAAAAATTATATCAGTGAGAAACTTATGGCAGTCGGGGAGATTTCATCTACCCAACCCTCCCTCTTGCCTTTAGCTTTCAAGTTGCCTTAATTATTCTTAGGCTTAGAGTTAACTTTGGAAGATATCGAGGTTATAGTTTATTTAAATATCTTCCAGTTTGAGCCTTCCCCAAAACTTGACCAGAGATCACCAGGCTAGAGGGAGGAGAGGAGCCTGCATTTTACTAAGGTGTAGACTGATCGGAAAATATGCAATTTCTTTAATTACTCCTGCAGAGAACATCACCGTTGTAGAGTGGCCTTTTGAGATAACTTTTCTGGTTTTTTGTATGTCAGACACCCATGACTCTACCATCTGATCCCACTTATCAATGGTTTCTGTGGCCCTACCCAGAAGCAACTCAGTGCAAGAGGACAGCTTCAACTCCCTATGATTTCATCTCTGACCCAACCAATCAACAGCAAGCACCCACCCATGGCCTAACCATCTCCACCCCTTCCCCTAAACTACCTTTGAAAAACCCCTAACCTATGACCCTTTGATGAGATTGATTTGAGAATAACTCTATCTCCACATAGCATGGCCAGCCTTGCGTCAATTAAACAAATTCTATACTGCAATGCCATGATCTTTATTTGTGCAGTGGGCAGGAAGAACCCCTCAGGTGGTTACAGTGTCTTTGACATTCTACATTCAGTAAATTCCAAATTATATTTTTATCAAAATCGAATAGGTTTTAAAAATATAAAGAATGTGTTTGAAATAATATAATCTATTCATGCATTCTACATATTTATTTAGTGCCTTCTGTATGCCAAGTTCTGTTCTAGGAACTAGCAGTATATCAAAGAGCAAGAGAGTTTCTCCTGAAGCTTACATTCGAGTTGGGTGATACCGACAAAAGTTAACAGACAAATATCTGCTATGACTTCTGATATATGCCAGAATGAAAGCTAATGAAAAACTGAGATAAGGAATAATCAGCCGGTAATACTGAAAAAAAGTGATCTTCCCTAGATAGATAATTATGGAAGTCTTTCTGTGGTGGTGAAATAAAAGAACTAAAGCATGGAAAAGCATTAACCACTTGAATTCAAGGGAAAGCATTCTTGACCATGGAGGCTCCAAGAACACTGTGGCTGGAGGGTAGTAATTGAAGGAGAACGTGGTACAAAGTGAAGTTAGGAATGATGGTAGGAGGCAGGCCACGCAGGGCCCTGCAGGTTACAGCTAATGTTTTACTTTGGGTCAATGGCAGGTTGAAGAATATAATGCTGAGGAGGAACACAACCTAATTCACCTTTGCAGATCACTGGCTGATATGTAGGAAATGGAGCGGAAGTAGAAGCAGAAAGCAAACAGAGAATAGTAATTTCTGTTATGATTTCAGTAAATAATTTTCTTTACGTGATGAAGCTACAGATTTCAAATAGAGTTTCAAATATTCAAATAGTGAAATTTGTGTGGCTGCACGTGGAGGAAGAAACAAGAAACAAAACTCAATTCTGCATTTCAATATTGTTATAATTAAAACAAGACAATGGAAATAATACACAATACTTTTTGTTTCTCCACATTAGGAGATGGGATGTGGTTGTCAATTAGAGGTTCAGATTAGCTAATAGGTCACTAAGATTGCTCCTGGTGATATCATTATATTATTTTTTTTTTATTTTTTTTTTAGATTGATTTTCAATCTTTTTTACCAGGAGTCTTGAGTGCAATGGTGCAATTTCCGCTGACTGCAACCTCCACCTCCTGAGTTGAAGTGATTCTCCTGCCTCAGCCTCCCGAGTAGCTGGGATTACAGGAATGCACTGCCATGCCTGGCTAATTTTGTATTTTTAGTAGAGACAGGGTTTCACCATGCTGGCCAGGCTGCTCTCAAACTCCTGACCTCAGGTGATCCGTCCACTTCCAGCTCCCAAAGTGCTGGGATTACAGGCATGAGCAACTGGGCCTGGCTGATTTCTCTTAAGAAAGGGTGAGAAAGGGTAGTATAAAGGGTAGTATAAAGCTTTCCAGCTCCCTCCCCATTAAAGGAAGCACATAGGTTCAGCTATAGAAAGAAATGGCTAATGTTAAAACAAGTTTTTATTTCTTCATTTGTTTGCTTTTATTTATGTATTTGGTTAGCTATATTTTTAGTTTAATATAGTCCTATTTATTAATATTTGTTTTTGTTTCTGTTGCATTTGATTTTGGGGGGCCTTCATAAATTCTTTGCCTAGGCCAATGTCTAGAACAGTTTTCCCTAAGTTTTCTTCTAGAATTTTTATGGTTTCAGGTGTAAGATGTAAGTCTTTAACTCATCTTGAGTTAATTATTATATATTGTGAGAGACAGGAATAATAAAGTGTCATTTTCCCAATTTATGCTTTCTTATAAGAGCTTAGTCAAATATCAGTTGGTTTTCAGTATTTTGCTTTATTTCTGAGTTCTCTATTCTGTTCCATTGGTCTATGTATTTACATTTATACCAGTGCCACGCTGGTTTGGTTACTATAGCCTTGTAGTATAATTTGAAGTCAGGTAATGTGATGTGATGCCTCCAGATTTATTCTTTTGGCTTAGGACTGCTTGGGCTACTCAGGCTCTTTTTTGATATATTTGCAAATAATATATCCAAAATAAATTCATATCCAAAACATATAAGGATCTCATTTAGCTCAATACCCTAAACACAAATATCCTGACTAAAAAATGAGCAAAGAATCTAAATAGACACTTTTCAAAAGAAGAAATTCAAGTGACTAACAGGCATATGAAGATGTTCTCAACATCACTAGTCATCAGGGAAATGAAAAATCAAAACCACAATGAGATATTTACCTCACACATGCTAGTGTGACTATTATAAAAGAGACAAGAATACAAGTATAGGCAAGGATGTGGAGAAAAGAGAACCTTATACACTGTTGGTGGGAATTTAAACTAGTACAGCCATTATGGGAAGCAGTATAAAACTTCCTCAAACTTTCAAAATAGAAACACCGTACAATCCAGCAATCCCACTTCTGGGTTTATATCCAACGAAATTGAAAACAGGTTCATGGAGAGATGCCTGAACTCCCATGTTAATTGCAGCATTATTCACAATAACTAAGATACGGAAAAAACTAAAACGTCCCTCAAAGGGTGGATGGATAAGAAAATGTGATACACACACACAAACAATGGAATATTATTCAGTCTTTAAAAAGAAGAAAGTGCTATTTGTGACAACATGAATGAAGCCGGAGGACATTATGCCAAGTGAAATAAACATGACACAGAAAGAGAAATACTTCATGATCTCACTTATATGTAGAATTTAAAACAGTCAAACGTGGATGCAGTGAAGTTGAGGAAAGGGAGGAATGGGGTGATGTTGGTTAAAGGGCACAAACTTGGTACCTAAATGAAGGTGACATGTTAATTGGTTGGGAAAAGATGATCATTTCACAATGTATATGTATACCAAAATGTCAAATTGTATACCTTAAATATATACAATTTTGTGTCAATAAAATTAGATCATCACTAAGTAGAGAATTTAAAAGACAAAAAACTCTTTAAATACAAAATGTGTTTTTTTTTTTAATTTTAAAGATATACTTCAACACCTAAAAATGGATGAGTCAGATAGAGCTATCATTCAAGTCTAAAGGCAATGTTTGCCTTTTGAATTCTGGACAGTGTGTGTTCCTTTTGTTCTCAGGATGAATTTGAACCCTAAGGCTATTTCTATACATGTCCACTGAATTGGCCAGAATCTTTTTAAGTGATTGTGCATCATAAATGTTCAACAGGTGGGAGTGGATAAGATTATAGTATAGATTCAAGAAATGAGCAATTCATTAAACATAATCCTTATGATAAAATGTATGTAGTAAAATGAATAATGCTTACAAAAAATAAAAGTAACATACTCAGCATGCTATCTGGTATTTAGTAAATACTCAGTAACTATTATTAACTTACAAAATAGAAATGTAAAGTAGATAAAATTCTGTCTGGTTTAATCAGCTCCTAATTAAAAGGAAATTTCATGAAAGCAGTAACCAGCACTGTTTTGTTCGTAATTGTATGTTCAATACCTATCCCAGTGCTTGACACCAAGATATATTAAATATTGTTGGAGGAAGGCAGGCAGGGAAGAAGAAGGAATACAGAAAGGAAGGGAAGAAGGGAGAAAGGGAATTTCTAACAAACAGAAAGTGAATTGTCTGAAGAAATACTATCGTCTCTCACACCAAGAGAAAGGAATTGCTTCTGTTTAAGACTGTTTGGTAAAAGATTGAAATGTATTGAAGACTTTTGAGATTATACAGAACTGAATAGGGATTGGAGAGCTATTTATATGCATCTGTGATGTGCCTAAAATACCACATATTCATGTATAGAGTCTATTCCAGTGTGTGAGTGCTACCTCCAAAATATGCCTCCACTGCTATCATCCTAGTCCAAGCTGTAGACATCCCTCATGTGGACCGCTGCCATCTGTTCTGTGTGTAACTAGAATACACTAAACTCCTCCCAACCTCAGGGCCTTTCAGCTTGCTGCATTCTCCATCTAGACTGATCCTGCTCTAAGCTCTGCACCTGCAGGTTCTTGCCCATGATTCAGGCTTCAGCTTAAAAGTCATTAACACAGATTGGCTTTCACTTACCATCCTATGTAAGTACATTCCCCCTCTTAATTTTTGAGAGCTCAGTATTTATGTTCTTTTTTCCATTTATCAAAATCTATACTTTTTCCTTTGTCTGTTTCCTAGAATGAATGAATGGAATTATTTCTGGGCTTGTCCCAAAGTTATTCTAAACAAGGAAATAATTTATTGAAGAAAAATACTATACTGCTCTTTTCTTCATCCGAAAACTAAAACTTTGTAGTTGGGTGTTCAAATTGAAATCAACCAGATATTTTCCAAACAGAATACCATAGAACACCTGCTGGTCACTCATTCACTATTTACAGAAAAATAAAATCATGCAAGTTCCAGAAAAGTCATTTGCCTAACACAAGTAAATATGGTAACTTCCATCCCTTACTCGTTCCATTCTTTGGTAGGCATCTGCTACCATGCCATGCATATTGAAATCTCGATTCAGGAATGAAAATCTGAAACCAAGGTATCTGCTTTTGTGTACTCTGGCACTGTCTCATTTAAAATAATCCAAGAATGAAAATATGAGCTAAGCTGTTTGCTTTTTGAAACACTGAATGCGTCGATCCTGAAATTCCACTGGACAGGCATTTACTCTCCATGAAGATAAGAGATACTGTTGACCTTGAGTTACTCAAATGTCTTAACAATACAACATCCCTCCCCATATATGTATGCACTCTAAGCAGATAGAATTCAAGCCAGATTATCTAACGGCAATCAACCTATTATAACACATTAAATAACACAGAGACCGAAAAAGTTTTAGGAGAACAGTTAAGAGCTGAGGTTCTGAAAGTAGAGTGACCTGAGTTGGAAAGCTAGCTTTAACACTTGTGACCCATACATCCTTGAGAAAGTTACTCAGCCTAAGACCTCAATTTCTGCATCTATAAAATGGGAGTAATAAAATATTAAGTTCTTGTCAGACTAAATATAATCATGCATGTGGAATATTTTTATAATAGCTTTCTCAATTCATATTAGCTGATTCCATTACAATATTATTATAATTATTATTGGCTCTTTGAGCTCAAATGGATCTTATAGATCATTGAGACAATCTTCAATGAAGTTTCAGTAATATCTCTAAATTATTTAGTAGTGTTCTTATAGATTATTCTTGCATAATTCCCATGAACAATTGCTCACTAAATTATAAAGAAGATTATTCCATTTACCACAACTCCAGTTATCTGAAAATAATTCATGAGCAGAAATCTGTCTCTTTGCCTTATTTGAGTTTGAATTCTACTAAAGTAAACAGAACTGAATTAAACCATCAGCCCCAAAACATCCCCTTAAATCTTTGAAAATAGCTATTTTACTTCCCTTCTCCCTATTGTCACTGCACCATCCAAATCTTCCTATTCCAAGCTAAACACCCCCAGTCTTCACATGACACAGCCTCACTCTTCTGGTCTGTCTCTGAACATGTTCCAGTTTGTCAATACTTTTCCTAACAACAGCAGCCCCAAACTGAGCAAAATGCTTCACAATTTGTCAGACAATAGCAGTGAACAGAGTGCAATTTCATTCCTTTTCCTGAACACTATATTTTAATGCAGGACAAGAATGCCTTAGTTTTTTTGGCTAACACCTTTGAATCACATTGAGCTTGCTGTCAATCAAAATATCCAAGTCTTTTTCATGTGAATTCCTGTTAATCCCATTCTCCCTCAATCCTGTATTAATTCCAGCCCATAGTTCCAGTCTGATGAGATCTTTTCAAATCCTGATTCTTTTTTTAAGTATATCAACTATCACTTCCAGCTTTGTGTCAACAACAAATGTGGTCATCCTGCCTTCTGTCTTCATTTATGTTGCTGATAAAATTATCAAATAGGATCCAGCCATGAGCAGAGCCCTGTGACAACTCTGGGGATGTCCCTCAAAATTGAGGTCAGTTCATGAATTAACATTCCCTGCATTCAGTTATTCAACTCTTTGTGAATATCCTGAATTACATCATCACTCAGTTCCTATTCTTACCCACAAGCACGCTGCTGTTGGAAGCATGCCATAATGGAACATAATGGAGTTTACAGCCCTATATAACTTAATTCCTACTTTGTTACTTATTAGCTGTGTGACATCAGGACAGTTATTTAACCTCTCTGAGCTTCTCTTTCCATATTTAAAACATAATTTTTAATTAATAGGCTAGTTCTGTGAAGAACTGTCATATTGATCACTGAATCTCCAATAGCCTGCACAATTCAGGTACATTGTTAGTAAATTCGCATCAGATAATGAATTACTGAACAAGCAAACAATGACTGGATCAAAATTACTTATTTAAATCATGATATGTTGGTCTATAGGTCATTTCTCTGATCTGCTTGTCTAGTTTACTTATGAAAAAATGGTAATAAATTATGTTAGTCAAGCATTATTCTTAAGTGGTTCATTGTTGTCTCTTAATAATCACTATATCTCTTCATTTTTTTATTGGTACATCATTCATATATATATATAAAGCATATTCTTTTAAGCTGTACAATTTAGTGACTTTTTTTCACAGAGTTGTGCAAATATCACCAGAATCTAATTTCAGAACATTTTATCAGCATGAAAAGAAATTCTATACCCATTATCAGTCACTTCCCATTTCCTTTCTAAACCCTGAGCCTAGACAAGCACTAGTATACTTTCTCTTTCTACAGATTTGCCCATTCTGGATATTTTATATAAATGAAATCACTTACTAGGTGGTCTTCTCTCACTTAGCATAATCTTCATAATCTTTTCAAGGTTCGTCAAGGACTTAGCGTGTATCAGTACTTCATTCCTTTTTAGGGCCAAATAATATTCCATTATATGGATGGATCATGTTTTATTTAACCATTCATCAATTGATAGACTTTTGAGTTATTTCCACTTTTTGGTTATTATAAATAATTCTGCTATAATATTTGCATATAAGCTTTTGTGTCGATATTTTTTATTTTTCTTGGATGTATAACTAGTAGTAGAATTTGTGAGTCATATGGTAATTCTACATTGAACCTTTTGAGGAATGATTTTTTCAAAAGCAGCTGCACCATTTTAAGTCTTATCAGCAGTATAAAAGGGTTCAAATTTCCCTACATCCTAGCTGCCACTTTTATTGTTTGACTTTTTTATTTTAACCATCTTAATGAGTATGTGGTGGTATCTCATTGTCATTTTTATGTGCATTTCCCTAATGACTAATGATATTTAACATCTTTCATGTGCTTATTGGCCATTAGTATATATTCTTTTAAAAAAATCTATTAAAAGTAGTTTCCCATTTTTCTGTTGCATTGTCTTTTTATTGTGGAGTTGCAAAAGGTCTTTTATATTCTGGATGGACAAGTCCCTTATTAATTATACAATGTGCGAATGATTTCTCTCATTCCATGAGTTGTCTTTTAACTTTCTTGATAGTGTCTTTTGAAGTACGAAAGTTTTCAGTTTTATGAAGTCTAATTTATTTATTTATTTTGTTATTGCTTGTGATTTGACGTCATGTCTAAGAAACCATTACCTAATTCAAGGTCAAAAAGGTTTATGTTTTCTTTTACTAGTTTAATAGTATTTGTTATTAAATTTAGGTCTTTGATCTGTTTGGAGTTAATTTTTGTATGTGGTGTGAGTGGTTCAATTTTATTCTTTTGCATGTGGACATCCAGTTGTCCCAGCACCAATTCGTTGACACAACTATCTTTTTCTCCATTGAATATCCTTGGAACCCTTCCTGCAAATCAATTGACCATAAATGTGAGGTTTATTTCTGGACTTTCAGTTTTTTTCTAATGCTCTATCTGTTTTTATGCCAGTACCACATAGTTCTGAATACTGTAGCTTCACAGGAAGTTTTGAAATTGGTAGTATGAGTTCATCTTTGTTCTTCTTTTTCAAGATTATTTAACCTGAGTTTCCTGCATTTTTATATGCATCTTAGGTTAAGCTTCTTCATTTCTGAAGAAAAGATAGTAGACAGCTGAAATTTTGATAGGAATCACATTGATAATGAAGATCAATTTTCATCTTAATATTAAATCTTGTAATCCATGAACACGGGATGTCTTTCCATTTATTTAGAGCTTCTTTAATTTCTTTCAGCAATGTTTTATAGTTTTCAACACTCAAGTCTTAAACTCCTTTTATTTATTTTATTTGTAAGTATTTTATTCTTTTTATACTACTATAAATTGAATTTTTAAAATTTTCCTTTTAGGTTGTTCATTGCTACTGTATAGAAATCCAACTAATTTTGCATAATTATGTTGTATCTTGCAACTTTGCTAAGCTTGTTTGTTAGCACTAACAGCTGTTGTTTTGTATCTTCACTAGAATTTTCTACTTATAAGATCATGTCACCTGCAAATAGAAATAGTTTTACATTTTTCTCTCCAATTTGGGTGCCTTTTATTTCCTTTTCATTCCTAATTACATGGGAAAATCTTCAATACAATGCTGAAAGAAATGGTGAGAGTAAACATCCTTGCCCTGTTCATGATTTTGGTGGGAAAGCTTTCAGGCTTCTGTCATTAAGTATAACGTTAGTTGTAGGATTTTTGTAAATGCTTTCAGGTGAGAATTTTTTTTTTTTCTATTCCTGATTTGTTGAATGTTTCTGTCATGAAAGGTTGTTGAATTTCATCAAATGCTTTTCCGCATCTACTGAGATGATCATATGGGTTTTTTCCTTTATTCTATTACAATGGTGTATTACGTTGATTGATTTTCATATGATGTAACCACCTCACATTCTAGGATAGATCCTATTTAGTTATGTGTGTAATCTTTTTTCTGTCTTTGGATTCAGTTGGCTAGTAATTCAGTGAACCAATATTTTCCAAACGAACAAAGAATGATGCTATAAAATCATGCATAGGTAAACAACCCTACTTAAAGTACAAGAGAAAATCCAAGGTCATGGATTTTAATGCAACAGAGTATGAATAGTTTATTAATATGGTTTTAGATTCTACATTGAGGCTAATATTTAGGAACCTACAACTTGTTGAGTATTAGGGTAGTATCAAAAATTAACCACAATTATATGAAAAAGCTAACAAAATTCGGTCAGTTCTGCTTTCACACAGAAAATCTCAATTTGTGCCAACCAGAAAACAAGTTTGTTTTGAAGGCCTGAATATTTTCCAAAGAGAACTATTAGGCAAATGCAGAACCCAAAAACTCCAGGCACATCCCTCATGAGGACATTGAGCCACATCATCCGCAGTCAGTGTCCCAATTGTTCCATGTGATTTCAGATCACCTCCTGCCACCACTTTATAAACACTTTCAAGCTACAAGCTTGAGTATTAAGATAATATCAAAAATAGCCACAATTATATGAAAAAGCCCCTGCCCTAAAGACTCTTTCTTCTTAGTTTATTATATGTATATTTTTTCTCTGCTCTCTTGTCTCTCTTCCTCTCTCCTTACCCTTACTGCCTTGTTCTTTTCCTCTTGCATGCATGATGGTGGGTGAGGAAGCCGGTCAGGCAAGCCTGTTGGTAGTTCAGGCACCCACTTCCGCAAGTAAACTTGAGATATTTTTCAAGGTAAAATACCATATGTATTATAGTATCCATTTATTTCTTAGCCATTTAGAATGTGTAAAACTGTGCTCCCATTTTATTAGATTCCAATCTGTTTAATTAAGTTCCTACCTGCTTTTTATGTGTCACTGATACGTTTTTGAGTATTATCTCCTAAATCTTATTTTCCTATAAGCCTTGTGATCTGTTTTATTGGGATAAAGTGACTAACATTAAATTAACCATTTAAGCAATTTTAAAGCATACAATCCAGTGGCTTTTAGTACATTCACAATATGTGGAACTATCACCACTAATTCCAGAAAATTCTCATTATCCCAAAAAGAAATTTCGTACCTATTAAGTAGTAACTTTCCATTTCCCCTCCACTACCTCCTCGCGCTGGCAACTATTGGTCTATTTTCTATGAATTTCTTATTCTGGATGTTTTAGACTAATAAAATCATACAAAAACGGTCTTTTTGACTGGCTTCTTCCACTTAGCATAAAGTTTTCAGGTTCATCTATGTTTAGTGTTTATTGGTACTTCATTCCTTTTTATGGCAGAATAATATTTCATTGTATGAATATTGTGTTTATTCATTCATCAGCTCATGAACATTTGTCTTGTTTACATTTTTTTGGTTATGATGAATAATCCTTCAGTGAGCACTGGTGTATAAGTATCTGCTTTGAGTCTCTCTTTTCAATTCTGTTTGTTATATAAGTAGGAATAGGATTGATTAGTTAGGTAGTAATGCTATGTTTAAACTTTTGAGGAGCAACCAGACTGTTTTCCTTTCTTTATAAAAAATAAATAAATAAAACCATCTTAGTAAGTATAAAGTTGTATCTCATTGTACTTCTGATTTAGATCCTTATTCATAAAGGATTTTTATCTGAGGTATTTTTTTCTTGTGATCTTTCTGACTTTGATATAACGATACTATTGGCTTCATGGAATGAGTTTAGAAGTGTTGTCTCTGCTTCTACTTTTTGGAAGATTTTGAAAGGATTTGTGCTAATTATTCTTTAAATGTTTGGTAGAATTCACCAGTGAAGCCATTTGGTTCTGGGCTCTTTTTTTGTAGAAAGTTGACCAGTTACAGATTCATTCTCTTTACTTGCTTGAGGTCTATTCACATTTTCTATTTCCTTTGGAGTTACTTTTGGTAATTTGTGTCCTTGTAGGAGTTTGTCTATTTCATTCAGGTTATTTACTTTGTTGGCATACAATTGCTTATTGTACTATTTTATAATCCTTTTATTTGTTCTACCCTTTATAATTTAAAGATCATTCTCCTTGTTAGAAAATAAAAGCTGATTATTTTTATTTTATTCCCTTAAAATTTCATCAAATAAATTTTGTCAAACAGGACGACTGTTACTAATATTTATTGAATGACAAAATTTATAAGTTTTTTACTAATGTTTATAAGCAGGCCCTTTTTACTGTTCTGTCCTTTTGCAGAGGTGAGAAAGTGGGGATGGCAGTGGAAATTGCCTTTTCACAACATATGGCACATTGAAATCTGTTTGTGTGTCTCTCCTTCTCCATTTGAGAAATACTTATTCCCAGTATTTGTGTTCTCCTCCAGGATTTTCCGCCATGGTCTTTTTATATCTGGGACATGCTTGCTGCTGTTTTTGTATATATCAAATGGAGACAAATGTGCCATGTCAGTAATATTTACATTGAGAAATGAAAACAAACAACAAAAACAACAAAATGTTCCAAAAGTAACTTAATAAATAATTCACTCTAAAAAACTTTTTCTGGGTATCTGTTAGGATGGGAGTTTCTCCTGCCAGTGTTTATGCATGTGAGCATATAACTTAATAAATTTGTTGAATAGACTTCACATGTATAATTCCCTCCTCCTAGGAGACAGCACCTCTTCCATCCACAATAGTTGATTAATGTGGGCATACATTTATTGATGGATTCAAGAAATCTCTATTGCTATATGCCAGGAATGCAAAAGTGCACAATAGAGTCAATAGACAGAGGCACCTGCCCTCATGGAGCTTACGTTCTACTGAGGGGAGATAGACAGTAAACAAAACTGATAGAGAAATTGGATAGCATATCAAAATGTGACTAGTGGTTTGGAGAAAAAAAGGAAAAGAAATCAGAAGTGTGAGAATAATTTCACAAAGGGTGCTCATTTGCTTCCATGAAAAAGTGGCATTTGCACAAATAACTGGAAGATATTTTCATGATATGATTCCTCTGTTCAAATTGGTATCATTACAGGTTTCTTCCTTCAAAGTCTCCCTTTGACGTGCAGCACATGCTTTCCCGCCCCCTGTCACACACCCCACTGTTTCTTATGTGCCACTCTTCCACCTCCGACACTTCCATGCATACTTGTCCCTGTTCCAGTCCTCATCAAATATCTTTCCACTGTGCTTACTATGGAGGATGTGTCCTCCCAGCAGAAGACACATTTGTTCCTCTAAATGACATTTTAAAAAAGCTTTTGACTTATATTGTGAGCCTCTCATAATAGGTATATGTCCTCTGAAGAATTTTCCCTTCTGAACATACTCTCAAAGTTCACCCTTCTACATCTTCTTCACATGCTGCAAGATGTTCCAGAACAAGGTTTCCAGCTGCTATTATTTTTATGTGGGCCGTGATTCTTCACGGCTAGAGCAACCTGTCTTTTCACATGGCAAAAAAAATAATAATAATTAGATTATCTTTCGTGATCATGGTATCTCCCCTGCCAAGTAAGTATATAATTAGATTATTTTTAATTATTTAATTAAAAATTTTAAATTTCAGCTAATTTTGAAAAACTATTTAATTAACAAATGTTAATTCAATACTTTATATGCACAAATAGAAAGTAGCCTACCAATTTTTGTTTTTAATTTTCTCGACAGACATTTCCTATTAAATTTGCAAAAGAGCCCCTAAAATCAGAAACCTAAGAAGCCTACATTATCTAAAAATATTTGTATTCAAAGATTTTTTTTGGTAATGAGAAGTTTTATGGGAGTAAGATTACTTTTTTAAATTGTAGAGTAAGGCCGGGCTTGGTGGCTCATGTCTGTAATCCTGGCACTTTGGGAGGCCAAGGCAGGTGGATCACTTGAGCCCAGGAGTTCCAGACCAGTCTAGTTAACATGGAGAAGCTCCATCTCTGCTAAAAATGTAAAACTTAGCCAGCATGGTGGTGCACACCTGTAATCCCATCTACTCAGGAGGATGAGGCACGAGAATCACTTGAACCCAGGAGGCAGAGGTTGCAGGGAGCCGAGATCACCTCACTGCACTCCAGCCTGGGCTACAGAGCTAGACTCCATCTCAAACAAAACAAAACAAAACAAAACAAAACAAACAAGCAAACAAACAAAATTGTAGAGTAGGAGCATTCCAGAGGTTGAGTTATATTTTCTTTAGTTGGATGCAAAGAGAAAGAAAATTACTTGTTGAGCACCTACTAGATATAACACCTTATAATGATTCTTAAAATGATAGAAAGAGTTGAACTTTAATGTCTCTATCTGATATGACTGAGGCCTGAAAAAGTAAGTAACTTGCTCCAGGTCACAAAGCTATAGACTAGCAAAGCTGGTACTTAAATCTGGCCTGTTTGACTGTAAAGATCATAGTCTATTTTTCTAGTAGTACATGTCATAATAGAACTCAAACTAGGCTCATCCCAAAGAGAAGTTGTTATGGAAATCCAAATTATAAAATCTTACTAACCAAACAGAGTGATTGAGTTATATACAACTTGTAAAGTACCCAAGATAGTTAACTGAAGAACCATCAATTTATATAAAAAAATAAATGTATGATTAGTGGCAGGAAAAGAGTACAGGGATAAAACCCAGCCCTAACTGTCACCCATAAAAGCACAAAATGTTCTGTCCTATTACCTTATGAAATTATCTTTAAAACTTTTATTTTCACTATATTTTAGGAAGCATGACAAGTACTGCCAGCATATTTTAGGAAGCATGACAACTACACAAGTATTGAAATTGACATGGTGGTCAAAATTCAAGGTTGGTATGTGAATTATCATTCTAGTGCAAAGTGTACTGAGGGGAGTGTCTCTCCTTCCCTTTGCCAAAGTTGCAATTATCAAGCTGTAAAGAGAGCCAGCTTCCCTCTTGGCTCACGCAGAGCCATGGTTCCCATGGTCATGATCTCTACACAGAGCAGTTAGCTCTACTCTGAGAAAAAGTGTTGCTCAGCCACAAACAACATTTTTAGTCTAGGCCAAACACCATAAAAGTTCACAACCCTAATCAAAAAGGAGAAGGAATTGTGCAAGAAAGCATGGATAATTTGGCATCCACAAATAAAGACTCACTGCTGGGAAACAGCTCAGTTGCTCATTTTGCTGAAAATTTGTTTTTAGTACAGTGGCCATGTAATTTATTAACCAAACCAGAACTCTTCTGCGAGGGTGCTATTAACAAATACTCTGGACTGGGTGTGGTGGCTCACAGCTGTAATCCCAGAACTTTGAGAGGCAGAGGCAAGTGGATCACTTGAGGTCAGGAGTTCAACACCAGCCTAGCCAACATGATGAAATCCCTTCTCTACTAAAAATACAAAAAAAATTGGCCAGGTCTGGTGGTGGGAACCTGTAATCGCAGCTACTCATGAGGCTGAAGCAGGAGAATTGCTTGAATCCAGGAGGCAGAGGTTGCAGTGAGCAGAGATCACGCCATTGCACTCCAGCCTGGGCAACAAGGGTGAAACTCCATCTCAAAAAAAAAAAAGTCTGGATAACAGGCCTAAACCAGGGTTGCACCAACAAGTGAAGGACTTATATGATACCAGCTATTAGTATTATCTTTGTAAATAAGAAGACAAACATCTAAACTATATATATGCACTATGTACTGTTACAATCTCTCTGAAATTGTTTTTTTTTTTTTTTTAAAGAATTCTGTGTTGGTGTCAGCTAGAATCAGAGTCTATTGTGGAGGTAACAGAAGTCTATGATTAAATGATCCTCAGAAAATGTTAGTTTGCAGCAAGCAAGAACACTTTTCCTGTTTTGCCTTTTGTCCTAAGAATATGAACTCCAAGACAAAGGGACTAATATAGAGAAACTAAGGCTTTCACTCTCTTACCTATGGTTTCACAGCATTTTGTTCACAATGAGAAACTAGAGCTTAACAATATCTGTTGCCATTTACCTTATTCTGTATCTATTGATGAGCAACTCAAGAAGAAAAATCACCTATTACTCATCTCTGCAGTCCTAGTATTTAACACAAACCTACACAATGCATCTTCTGCAAATGTATGTAGGGTGAATGAAAATGGTAGGATCAAGGTTCTTAATCCTGAAACTGTGGAATTTAGTACATTGACTAACATTGAACTTGAAATAAATTTCCCAGCCAGGCACCATGGGTGAAACCCTGTCTCTACTAAAAATACAAAAAAAAAAAAAAAATAGCTGGGCACGATATGTGTGTGCCTGTAGTTTCAGCTACTCAGGAGGCTGAAGCAAGAGAATCGCTTGAACCTGAGAGGTGGAGGTTGCAGTGAGCTGAAATTGTGCCACTGCACTCCAGACTAGGTGACAGAGTGGGACTCCATCTCCAGAAAAAAAAAAGAAAGCAAGTTTCAGGAAGAATCTTCTGTGAAAATCTAAGAAAATCACTTCTACTTTGCTTTCATACGCAGATGTGAGAGTGAAAGCAAAGCATAGCTTTCCAAGTTTGTTCCAACATGAGCCACTGGCTGAAAAGCAACCTAAACTTTGCTGGTTCATTGTTCAGTTTCTGCAGGGCCTTTTTTATTATCTCAGCTTTTTGTTGTACAGGCAAGCTATGACTTTCACCTACTTATTTTTGTGTCTGCAGAAATTATTGTAATATTTCCTAAGATGCCTGGAATGGTAAATATTCTTTTTGAGCTCATGCTGCCTGCCATACCTTTTTTTCTCTTCAGCTACCGTGGAATCAGAGGTCTAAATAAAGAGCTTACATGTGTTTTTAAACAGCCAAATTCACCTCTGGTTTATTTCGCCTCCAGGAATATTCTTTGGCTAGAAGCTCTGGGAGTTTCATTTACTGGTAGCTTAGTTAAGTCAGACAATGACATACTTCCAAGATGGCCTTTGGGAAGAATTCAAATAGAGCTGCTTCAAATTCTTTTTAGAAGTAGACAGGGCATAAATACATATATTTTTGATAGCAACTATGGAAGAGTTGTGGCATCATATCATTTTTAGAATTAGGTGGGATATAAATAAACAGGTAACTATGCAGAGTTCCATCCCAGATATTTGTTTACAAGGAAAAGGTTGGATCCCTCCAATTCATCCTCGTTATTGCAGTCAGCATTATTTTCCTAAAGTGATAAACTGATCCTATCTCTGCTCTGCCTCCAATTCTTCCAAGCCTCTCTTCCTCTAACAGTCCACATTTCTTACCTCCATTTACAAAGCCTGGGGTCCTCTATAACTTCCCAGACTCTCCTCTCACCACTGTCATAGGCACCTATATAGTGACAGGGATTGATGGTGAAATTGACCCCAGTTCTCTACCCCTCCACACCCTTTGCAATGTGACTGTGCAGCAGTGAGTTATTTTTCCCCTCTGTGAATCTGCACTGGCTAAATGACTTGCTTCGCCTTGTGGAAGGTGATGGTGGCTGGTTCCAAATCCAGTCTTCAAGGGACATTATGATCTCTCTTAGAACCCTGCCTCCTCCGTGAACATAAGCCCAGGACAGCTTGGGGAGGAGGAGAGTTCGCACAGAGCAGTGATAAGTTATCTTGACTAAGGCCATCTTAAACCAGCCAGCTCCCAGCTTCAGGTCAGTTAATCACAGATGCAGGAGAGAACTCAGCTTAGATCAGTAGAGTACAACCAGATCAGCAGAAGTATCCAGCCCACTCATGGACTCATGAGAAAGAATGAATGATTTGATCAGCAGCTAGATTTGGGATGGTTTGTTACACAAATTTTTGTGGCAAAAAGATAACTGATACATATACCACACTACTTATAGTTCCTGAACAAGATATTCTTTCACCCCATCACTTTTTCTTTTTTTTTGGGAAGGAGTCTCACTCTTGTTGGCCAAGCTAGAGTGCAGTGGCACAATCTCAGCTCACAGCAACTTCCAACTCCCAGGTTCAGGTGATTTTCCTGCCTCAGCCTCCCAAGTAGCTGGGATTACAGGCATGCACCACCACCATGCCCAGCTAATTTTGTATTTTTCGTAGAAACAGTTTTCTCCATGTTGGTCAGGCTGGTCTTGAACTCCTGACCTCAGACGAACCACCCACCTCGGCCTCCCAAAGTGCTGGGATTAAAGCCATCACTCTTTTTAAAGATGCTATTAACTCTGCATGGAATAAGTCTCAATTCAGTCCATAGTCATGAATATGTCACGCACATTCCCAATATTTTTCTCCTCAATCTTTATCTGCCAGGGACAATCCTATTTGCATATCAAGATCTTGCAGCTTGGAATCCCCCTGCCAAACCAGCAATAGTGTGGAGAATTGAAATCGCCCTTATTCTTCCTCCTTCTCTCTCTCACCTCATAGCTACTCACTCTCTCCTCTATGCTGCTTACTACTTTGCACTTATATACATTCTGGCAGTTGTGACATTATTTTGCATTTATTTTACATTTTTGTCTCTTCCACTGGACTGAAAGCTCTTTGAGCGGAGAGACCATGCCATTTATTTTGGAGTAGCCAGGGCCTGAGACAGGCACTGCTCACATTTGCTTGACTGCATTAATTTTCCACTCACTGTGAGTTTGTTTCTTATCAATGAATCTCTGTACTCACAAAAATATGGAAATATAACTCAACATAAGTGAAGATAGTATTTATTTTCAATCAGGTGCTAGGCACTATGGTAGCATGAAGAAAATAAAAAGTAAATAATAATTAAGTCCTCTATTAAAAGGAAGCGTTAAGGTCATCATAAATATTTTTGGGTTTGGGCCAGGTACAGTGGCTCATGCCTATAATACCAGCACTTTGGGAGGCCAAGGCAGAAGGATTGCTTGAGCCCAGGAGTTTGAGCCCGCTGGTCTCTACCAAAAATATTAAAAATTTTATCCAAGTAGGGCAAGGTGGGGTGCTCCTGTCATCCCAGCTGCTCGGGAGGCTGAGGTGGGAGGATCGCTTGAGCTCGAAAGGCTGAGGCTGCAGTGAACTATGATCATGCCACTGCACTCAGCCTTGGTGTCAGAGAGAGACCCTGTTTCAAAAGAAAAAGAAAGATTTGTGGGTTATGTAACTCATCCACATGATTTGATTTATCCAATTCTCATTTCATTCAGGAACCAAAAAGTATAATCTGTTTGGAAGTCACAGATTTAAGGAGGATATGAGGCAGAAACAAGTTCAAGCAATTCTGTCTTGGCAAAAATGATTGATTCCTATATAGAATTCCTCTCAAAGAACAGATCTTATGACTAGGAGATGACTTGCTAAATTCATAAAGTGGATTAAATTTGTTTTAATATTGCAATGTGCTCTCTTCTTTTTTATGATAACCATGCTAGGCAGGTTATTTTGGATGTGTAGAATAAAGACTCTGTCAGGATAGCTCCCGTGATAGAGGGGCATTGTAAGAATTATCAGACTAAAGCTGACAGGACCTTATTTGAATAAATCTGAGGACAGGAACCCTAGGACAGATGTATCACAGAGAAGGAAACCGGAAAGGTGACAACTGAAATGATTTGTAATCAGCAATAGGAATTCATATGCCATTAACCCAACTCCAGTCCACCATCAGGGTTCAATCCACAATTACTTCCTCTCTTCCTCCCTGCTCCATGGTCTCTGCTGACACTCATGAGATATGAGAAGTTTCAGGACTTTGGCCCCGCCTCCCTCATGGCTATTCTCACTGGGCCGATCAACTTCTGCTCCTCTGTTAGAGAGCACTGATTCCTTTCATGTTTCTAAGTTCTAATTGCTAAGAGAAGTAACATGACAGTACAGCTATTTCACATGTGGCCAAAGCTTCCCACATCAGGTCTCCTAGTAAGCTATGGACCAGCCTTGAGATTGGCTACCTTCCTCCTCTGGCAGGGAATGCTGTGTCAGCACAAGACTGAAGAATGAAATTTACACTTTCTCTAGGGCCTTTGATACATATTATTATCATAGCCTTTGTTTCAAAGAGAAGAACTGTAACAAAAACTTTTACGATCCTAATTGACTGGCTTTTTTTGAAGTAGACTCTTTTTATGCGCAGTTTTAGTTCACAGCTAAATTGAGCAGACAGTATTATAAAGAGTCCTTGTATGCCATCTGCCCCTACACATACACACATCCTCAATTGTCAACCTCCTTCACCAGAGTGGATCATCTGTTACATTCATTGTGCATCAATGAATGCACATTCACACATTATTCTCATCCAAAATCCACGGTTTACTTTAGGGTTCATTCCTGCAATTGCACGTTCTATGGGTTTGGACAAATGTGTGACATGTATCTACCATTATAGTACCTCACAGAGTAGTTTTACTGCCCTAAAAATCACCTGTTCTCTGCCAATTCATCCCTCTCTTCTGCCAACCCCTGGCAACCATTGGTCTTTTTACCATCTCAATAGTTTTGCCTTTTTCAGAGTGTTGTATAGTTGATAGTTGGATCATACAGTATGTAGACTGTATATTGGCTTCTTTCACTTAGTAATATCAATTTAAAATTCCTCTGTGTCTCTTTATGGCTTGATAGCTCATTTCTTTTTAGTGCTAAATAGTAGACCATTGTCAGATGTTCCATAGTTTATCCATCCACCTGCTGAAGGCCCATCTTGGTTGCTTCCAAGTTTGGGCAACTATGATAAAACTTTTATAAATGTCCACGTACAGATTTTTGTGTAGACATAAGTTTTCAATTAATTTGGGTAAATGCCAAGGAGCACAACTGTCAGGTCATATGGTAAGAGTATGTTTACTCTTATAAGAAACTGCCAAACTGTCCTCTAATTTGTTGACCTGAAAACTTTCTGCTCCTAAATACTAATACTTTCTTCTCTGAGGGTTAGAATTGGCAATCACATAAAATAATTTGACTATGTCCTAATGAGACACAAAAATCCTCTTCTACTGCCTTTCTTAACTCTTCTTGTTCTTCACCACAATCCTCCCAATCTCCATGCCTTGCCTACCACCCATTTACTACCCAAAATTGGGATTGTAGGGAAAATGAGGTGACAGGCTGGAGCCTCATCAACTGCTTGACATCTCCTAGATGCAAAATTACCTGGCTCTTTGCCTCTTTGCATTGTCTCTTTTCACTTTGTCTCACACACACACACGCACACACACACACACACTCTCCACAGCTCTCCTCCAATCAAACATAATCCGAGTTCTGAACCTCAATCCTACATATATACTTATCAACAGTTTTCTTTTTATGTCTTAACAATTTCCTTTTCATCTATTTCCTCTCAGCAGGTAAACAAGCTTACCTCACTTAACATCTGAAAACAAGAAGCCAAACAAAGGCCTTCTATCATCCTGCCATAACTCTCTCCTTCTCTCGTCTTTCCTCTATAGCAGCAGTGGGTCTATCCTGTCAACTCAACTTGCTCCCTTACCATTCAGTTTTCTGCACTTGTGCTTTTGACTTTTTTCAACTTTTGCACCCTTACCCCTCTGAATCTGTGTTCTCTAAGGTCAGCAGTTATCTACTAATTGCATGATCTAATGAATACTTTTCAGTTTTGCTCTGGGTCTACTCCCATTATTTTGAGTACCTGTTTTGACTTCTTTCCCAATTTCTACCCACTCCTACCCTTTGATCTCATACACTGATTTGGCCCTCCTGGTTCTTACATGTTTGTGGTACAGACTCTTCTCCTCTTGCTCTTTCTTCTCCTCAAGGTTTCAAGACAGCTGCTTAGACGTAGCTATGGTCCTATAGGATTGGTCTGCATAGCCGACATCCAGCCTAGCATACCCAAGCCCCACTGATGGGTGGTAGAACACCTCAACTCTCTATCTCATCAGAATACTTCAACTTCCACTTACATACTATAGACTCGCAAATGTACTTCTTGAGCTCTCTCTTAGAAGCATCCACCAGTATGTCCCATAAGAACTTCAAATTTCACATGTCCCAAACTGATCACTTCATCTTAACCCCCTATGTGTGTGCCTCCTCCAATATTCTCTTTCTTTATGAATGGATTTGTTGTCATTCAAACCAGTTATGTTTTTGCTTCAATACTGCTATGGTCTGAATGTATCCATTCAAAATTCCTATGTTGCAACTTAATTGCCGGTGTGATAGTATTAAGAGGTAGGGCTTCAGGAGGTGATTAAGGCATGAAGGTAGAGCCTTCATGAATGGGATTAATGACTTTATAAACTTGCTCCCTTAACATTCAGTTTTCTGCACTCCTGCTTTCAAATTTTTTAAACTTTTGCACCCTTATAAAAGAGGTGCAAGGAAGCTGTTAGCCTCTTCAATCATGAGAGGACACCGAAAAGGCACCCTCTATGAGGAGCAGGCCCTTATGAGACATCAAATCCGCTGGTACCTTGATCTTGGACTTTCTAGCCTCGGAAACGATGAGAAATAAATTTCTATTATTTGTAATTCCCTGGTCCAAGATATTTTTTTATAGTAACAGGAGTAGACTAAGACAAATAGTGTTAGTGCTATTACAATGGTCTCCTATGATTTTCTCTAAACTTAACCCTCCCCAATTCATCCCCTAACACACTGCCAGTTGTACACTAACAAACAAATCTGATTGTCACTTTCTTATTTAGAAATCTTTGCTAGCCCTCTGCTACCAAAGGAATAAAGCATACACTGCTTAGAGGGAAAGCAAGTCCTCCATCATCTGGCCCTTCTCTGCCTCTCCAGCTTCGGCACTTGCCAAGGTCACTTTCACACTTTATGCTCCAGAAATATTAAATTATTTATAAATGTGTGCTCTGGAGGACATTTGTCATTTTGGAAGCTATATGATTCAAGATCTAATATTTTAAAATAATACTAGTTTTGCTGACAGGAAGAATGTAGCATAAAGAATTAGTTAAATGGGTGTTGGGGTCTAAAGAAGGCAAAAGTTCAACTGAGGTGACACAGAGGTAATAATAACTGTGGAGGCATCTGCCACCTCTGTGCTTGGAGCAACGAAGGGAAGAGGTTGGCCTTATGAGAACCTGAAAGCTTAGGGAGAAGTTGTAGAGTTGGGACCCAAACATCTTAGGAGAAAGGACAGCCACCCTAGCATGTTGGTAGCTCAGAAGGGAATCGCCACTGAGCTAAGGCCAAGGTCACTGAAGATGGCACATGGGCTGATTGGGGTTGGCCTCTCAGGGTAGGATGTGGGCAATTATGAAGTTGGTTCTTGGAACGTGGGAAGAAACTCAAGATAGGAATCTACTGCCCCAGGCGGGGTGAATAATCATTCCTGGGGAGGGCCTGACGAGAATGCCATCTGACAGCAAATGAAGAAGGAACAAGTTTCTCCTCTTCCCCCTAGCCTTCTCATCTCCTTCTAGTGGGCCCCTATTGACAGAATCTGACAGGGGGCTCACTGACAGTGGAGGAATGTGGTTCACACAGTCCAGCCCCACTGCCACTAAGCAGAGAGCAAAGGGACAATTGCTTAATAAGCAGCATCCAGACAACTTTTGTATGTGAGGAAATGCCAAAAGTAGCAGAAAGTGGAGCCCTGCATCTCATCCTGAAAGATGAAGGAGGTGGGAGGCTGCTACTCCCTTTCTGTAGCTAGAGGACCTATGTTCAGTCAGAGGAATGTCTTGTCTGAGACATTATTCCTAGAGTGAATGATGCAGTCAAGAGGGGACAGTGCAGAATTCATTTCAGTTGTGACTCTGGCAGCAGAAGAGTACAATATTAAGGGGCAGTGGTTTCAGAACAGGCAGTAATGGTGACCAGCAACAGAGGGCCTCTCATGGCAGGACTGCCAGTGGTGGCACCCAGGGTCCATCTCTACCAGCTCTGGCCATCCAGTCTGCTGTGGTTCTTCCTTTATCAGGATTTGGTTCTTTAGACTTCTGGAGGGTTTTGGTAGCTACACAATATTCCTTCAATATATCACCTTTCCACTTAACTAGCATCATTTTCTATTGCTTAAATATACATGTATATGTATATATATATATATTTTATATGTATCTATGTATATATATATATGTGTGTGTATGTGTGTGTGTGTATATATATATGTATATTCAAGCAACAGAATATATATATCCTATAATTGTAAAGGCACGAGACATGACAGAATGTGTTGGATAATTGCAGGCAGGATATATGTATCTCTCATGTCTCATGCCTTTACAATTTTTCCCCCACTCAGGAGATTCCTTATTTTCATCATCTTTCCACTTACTTATCTTTCAGGTGCTACCTCCTCTACTCACAGACAGACGTAGGTGCTCCCATTGGAAAGAAGATGTGTCAGCAGCACCTACATACAGCAGAGCTCATGTTGCATTCTTATCATCTGTTGGCATGTTTTCTCCTCTAGTAATAAACTTCATGAGGTCAGGGCCAGATGTACCTAGCACAGTTCCTAGGGTATTATAGGAGCTTAGAAAATATTTGTTGAATAAATAAATGAATGACTTTAAATTCATTGGCATTGCTCATGTTTAGTTGCAAATGTCTAGATATATTCTTGTACTACACAAATGATAACTATCAGTAGTCAAAATTTATGATCCTTTGGGGACAAGTTACCTAATAATTTCAATATATAAAATTTAGAAAGATTGCAAGTGTTTCTGTCAGGTCTTATTTTTGTTTATATCCTCTTCCAGGATTCACACATGGTTAATATATTCACATATGTTTGTTAACTACAATATAAAGTTCAGAAAAATTATGTCACCATGCAGAAACAACTTCCTTGCATAATGAATGCCCCATACATTATAATTTATCAGTGATTATGATACTCATATATTACATCCATTCTGATAGCTCCTTTAACAGTATTAGAGGAATCTGAAATGACTTTTTCCTTTTTCATGAGCCTCTATAATCCCAGGGTAGAGAAAAGGGCCTTTCTGCAGGCCATTTATGGACACACTTCTGTGTAGTTAGCTGATCTCTCTCTGCCCCTCCTAACCCTCATAGTGCTATTATTGAATGCCCAATACAGGCTTTGGCAGCCAACCGTGGGTGGCTCTGGAACCTCTCCAGGGCTGGCAGCTTCCTTCTCTTTTTAACAAATCTGATTTCTCGAATCTCTATGACACCCCATGTGCGAGGCTTCCTAGAGTACAAAGCTGGTCTTTGTGCCAGAACATCTGAGCATGCTCTGCAGGCTACTTTAGAACAGAGCTTAAACCTCTGTGCATTGACACTCCTAAGTCAGTGGGTTAAGAAGACTGATAACCTTTTAAAAAGTTATAACTCAAAAGGGAATTCTAAGGGGCAAATGCCATAAGGACATTCACTGATCAAGCGCTTATTAAACATTTATTGTGGGCCCAGAACTCTGTTCCTCGCTCCCCATTTGACTTTAAATATGCCTAATGGATTCACCACCCTCTTCTTACTATGCTAGTCCTCTCTGCTTCTGGTTTTTCTAGGAAGAGCAGACCCATCTATAAAGACTGGTTAGAAGTGAGTTAGAGCTCATTTATGCCCTTTCCAATTAAGGAATCTATATCTAAGCTTACTGACCTTTGAGACTTGTTGGGAGTTTACCAGTCTCAAAGAGACTCAAGAGGACTGAAACTCGAGAAATAAAGAAATCATATAGGTTTTGGGAGATCTTCTAGTACAAATTTTTTAATTTTGTGAGCAATATTCAAAATCCTTCCAATATTATACTTTGGTGAATTTACATGGAACCTCATATAAACAGATGGTTGCATTCACTTTATAACTCATTCACATCAAAATATTTCTTGTGTCTTGACCTATCATGAAGCATAAAGTTACAGGAAAAGTAGAGTTGACTACTTCTTTATTTGTTCCCTTTGCTGTCTCTAGAGCATAGCTTCAAAATAAAATTTTTCATAACTGAATCATAATTTATTTGCATTCTTGTCCCTTCCACTTCTCTACACCTCATTGAGGACCAAAACAGGGTCTGATTCATCTTCATGGATCCAGCACTTGGGCCCATGCCTGGCTTCTAGGAGACAATAAATGGTTTGTGAACACATAAACAAGAACATCTTGAGACACAAAAGAGGTAAAGAGAGAACTACAGAAAGCTCACACATGGTGTGACTGGGGAGCTACTTACTGTAAGGTGAGTAGTAAAATACAAGATGATAGTCCACCACTTTTGAGCATGAGGGTTGGGGGAATTTCAGTTAAGAAAAAAACACTTAGGGTTAAAATGGTCTAGGCAGGATTTCATGGAAGAAAGCACTGAGGTGGACCTTAAGGGATAGGATTCAAAGTGACAAAAAAAATAAAAGCATTCTTAGTAGAGAGTCAAATAAGACTATAGAATGGAAATTTATAGAAGGTATCTATGATTGTATTGTAAGTTTGCTGAGTAGAGTAGTGAATGAAAGGGACTTTCTCTTGCTTGAAATCTCCCTCCACATTTTTTTTGTAAATATTCTACCTGTTTTTCAAAGTCATGTTCATAACTCACTCTCCTTCCTCAGCTGACCCAGACTGAATCTTGTTACCTCCCATAAAATTCTTCCTGCACATTCTTTTCTTGTCCCATTTGATGCTTAAAGTATACTACAGTGAAGTGGTAAAAAGAAAGCCCCCCCAAATGTACATTTCAATATTAGCTCTTCAACTGACTGGTTTGGTGACTTTGACTAATCATTAAGCCTCTCGAGGACTCTGTCTGGTAGACAATTTCTAAGATCCTTTGCAAAATAAGAATCTAAAATTTGTCTTTTTGGCCCTTTGGCATCAAAAGGAGAAAATATCAGACAGAGCCTTCAGTCCAACCAGCTGAGAAACTCATATGTATTTTCTAACCCAATCTATGTCTTGTCCTGGTCGGGGAGGTCCTCTGTGGACTTCCCTAGCTACACAAAGTATTCATACAGAAATTGACTGTCAAGTCAGACTGCTTTGCTTTGAATTCAGTGCTACTACTTTCTAAGTGTTTAATCTGGGCAAACTGCTTAACCTTATTATGCACAAAATAGGGCTATAAGAGTACCTACTCCATAAGTTTGCTGCAAAGTTCGTGTTCTCCCATCACTATATGTAGGAGTCTTCCTGACGTGTTCTAACGTTGTATTGCTCTATCTCTAAAGATCTTTGAATTGATCAATTTCTAATTAATCAGGTTGAGGAGTTGACAACTTAATTTTATAAGTAAAGAGAAAACTATGCATTTCTTCAGAGACTAATGAACAAGGAAGTGATACTTCAGGACAAGTGAGCAGGCATTGTGGTATAATACGTACTGAATCTGGGGAAAGAAGAGATTTTTGTTCCCAAATGCGTATGTTCCTTATGCAATTAAGATGTATTATATTTAGAAATACTTCGGAAAAATCAGATCTCATCCAGGTGTCAAAATCTAATTAACTGAGTTCTGCTTCCAGAAACAATTAGAAAAGAAGGAAGGAAGAAAGAGGAGAGAGTTTAGAAGGGAGAAAAAGACCCAAGAGATGCTTGGCTTATTTGCTTTTTGATAAAAAACCTATACTGCTGTAATTCCCTGAATAGAAGTTATAAACAGAAATACTCATTTCTGACCTAAACACATTTAAAATAATAAGGTTTTCATGTATGCCTAGGTTCTAGAATATATATTAGTATTTTTAAATCTGGAGAGTGAGTTTGGAAATCACTGTTTTAATGGGATTTCACTTTAAGAGAAGCAAACAGACTGAAATTTTGAACCAGTATGTTTCATCTTCAGTAATGAGACATTACTTTGTTTTTCAATTTTTTGTTTTGTTTTATTTTTTAGATGGAGTCTCGCTTTGTAGCCCAGGCTGGAGTGCAGTGGTGCGATCTCTGCTCACTGTAGCCTCCGCCTCTTGGGTCCTGGTTCAAGCAATTCTCCTAACTCAGCCTCCCAAGTAGCTGGGATTACAGGCACGAGCCACCATGCCCAACTAATTTTGGAATTTTTTTTTTTAGTAGAGATGAGGTTTCACCATGTTGGCCAGTCTGGTCTTGAACTCCTGCCCTCATGATCCGCCTGCCTCAGCTTCCTAAAGTGCTGGGATTACAGGCGTGAGCCACTGCATCTGGCCAACATCACTTTCATTAATATTAAATTTCGCTACATATTTGGATCTATTTCTGGACCTTCTATTCTATTTCACTAGTCTGTCTGCCTGCTCATGTGACAGTACCACACTCTGCTAATTACAGAGACTTTCTAGTATGTTTTAATAGTTGGTAAAGAAAGTTGGTCTCACAGGTTTTTTTTTTTGTTTTTTTTTTGGTATTTTACTGGCTATTCTGATTTGTTTTCTTTTTCATTTTGTTGTATTTAGTATATTATTGAGATTGCATTAAAGTTATAAACTAACCTAGAGAGAAATGACGTCTTTATGATGAGTCATCTTACCCAAAATTAATGGATATCTTTTCATTCGTTCAAGTCTGCTTTTGTGTCCTCCTCATATAGAGTTTGCACATTTCTTGTTCTGTTCACTTCTAAGGATTTTATCTTCTTTTGCTATATACATGAAGTTTTCTCTATCATTTAGCTTTTAGCTGGATGTTTTTTATGTATATAAAGGCTATTTCTACATATTAATTTCATATCCTGCTACATTACTGTTTTATTATCTGAGTCCATGGACATGCATTTGAAAGCTACATACTACTCACATTCTGACAGGTGACATAGCCTAATTGAGGATCCTATACTTTGGTCAAAGATATGTGATGTTATTTAGAGTTGAAGGGAAGTAATCTACAACGATATGGAGCCTTAAAAATCTATTTGTTTCAAGAAGTCAGCATACTTCCTGATTTCAAAATGGTCTATGAAGAAATGGTAATGAAAACAGTACAATACTGGTACCAGAATAGATATCTATATCAAATAAATGGAATTGAGAGTCTAGATATAAAACCATACATTTATGGAATGGACATATGGAAGCCAGGGCCAGAAAGGAATTATGATCTGCTGCATAGTTCTGACTTTCAGAAAGGAGCAACGTGGCTGGGTGCAGTGGCTCACACCTGTAATCCCATCACTTCGAGAGGCCAAGCAGGACGGATCACCTGAGGTCAGGAGTTCAACACCAACCTGGCCAATGTAATAAAACCCCATATCTACTAAAAAAAAAAAATTAGCCAGGGATGGTGGCCATCACCTGTAATCCCAGCTACTGGAGAGGATGAAGCAGGAGAATCACTTGAACTGGGAGGTGAGCTGAGGTGAGCCGAGATTGTGCCACTGCACTCCATCCTGGGCAACAGAGTGAGATTCCACTTCAAAAATAAAAATAAAAAAAGAAAGGACCAAGTTGATTAGTTCCTGGGGACGTATTCTTTTTATCTGATACTAAATTCTTGAAAGTCTAAAAGAAATTTTATAAAAAGAGCTATTGATGAATTTAACACAAATATTTCATCCTATGCATATTTATGGTAATAGTTACAATTATAATTATTCTAAATTACTTAAACTGGAAATATACAGTGTCTTATTAACATGTAGTAGATTAGATTTCAGGAGATTTTGTTGAAGGTAAGAAAAGAATCATGTGAGAATCACTAAATTTACAAACAAAATGAAAATTAGTAGGAGTTTTTTAATCTTTAAATGGACTGTGGCCTCAAAATTGTGATTGTGAAAAACTGCCTCTCTTCATCAAATATTTGAGAAAGAAAAACTAGTGAAACACAAAAGTCATGCATGCAAACATACAAAGTCTTTGTATTTTAAAAAGTAATAGTAGCCACAGTTTATTGAGAACTCGCTAGGTTCTAAGTGTTGTGCTAATATTTTAATACATTGTATTACTTAAGCCTCTCAAGCATCTAATGCAGTTTCCATTTATAACCACTACTTTACAGATAAGGAAACTAAATGTGAGAGACACGTGATCTTTGTCAATGGTCTACAACCACAGCTAGTCCACGGTCGAGCTTGTTACTCTAGCAGATGACCGGCTTTCACATAGCAGGGCTCCCAATAATTAATATTTGTCAACATGTTATCAACGAAAAAATAATTAAAATGTAAAATTGTGTATACAAAAGAGGAACATTTTCACCATATTGTTTATCTTAGGTTAATTTAATTCATTATTTATCTTCTAAAAGATTTGGCTGATCCTTTTTCACCTGTCTCTCTTTTGTCAGAAGCAAACTCAGTGTTACATAAAAATATGATCACATTTCCCAAAAGGCAAGGTAGTCAGAGAAAGTCAGTGATGATGATATGATACTGGACATTAAATATAGCCTTAAACCAGACTTAAATTTCAGGTGGAGTCACTTGTCTGCAGAGAGAAATGCCAACATTGCTGATAGGGATTTTTAGACCCTAGCTTCAGAGTCCTGAGTTCTGAGTGATAGTTCCAAATGGTCGATTAAAATCTGAGATCAGAGCCTAGACTGAATTCTACCAAGTCATGGCACTGAGCCCAAGAGCAAGATTGACTGATCTCAAAAGGCTTGGCAGCTTTTGAGATGATGATTTAGGGTTATCAACTTTCACCTCTTCATGGAGAATATATTTAGTTTTGGAGGTTTTTTGTTTTGTTTTGTTTTGTTTTTCACTTACAGAAGAACAATGCTTAGCTTTGGTGACACTCTAACTTCAGACCTAATTCAGAAAATCACACTAAAGTCTTCAATGTGTTTACATAATAACACATATTTAAAGCATTATAATTACAAAAAAAAGTAGGATAAATCACCTTCTGGGTATTTATAACCAACTTTAACTAAAGTAAAAGCTGAACATAGATTTTTCCAAATTATCTAGATTCTGTGTTTCTTCTCCTATGGTTTCTACCTGGCTTTTGGCTAGTTGTTAAAAGCTGCATATAGTAGGAGAAAATAGCTTTGCAGGTATTATTTTTAAAAAGAAAAGAACTTGAAGTGAACATGATTGCATTCCAATTATTTATGGATTAAATGTTTCATGTGCTGGTTGCCTATTCCTGTTAACCTCTGAAGAAGTTTAGAGAGACTTTCTTAAGCATATATCTAAACTCGTGTCCTAAAATGTAAATAAATTTATATAAAGATGCATTTTAATGAGCACACACATTCCCTTTAAGAAATCAACAGGGAAATAACTAAAAAACATGGGGAAAAAATTATTGAATTGAGTCAGAGTCCTTTTTCATTTTTGGTGAGAAATGGATCAGTAATCTAATTTATCACAAGGAGATTTCAATCTGCATATCAGTTAAAGTAAATTTGGAATTACTTTTCCACCCCATTGCTGACTCCTACTATGTTGGTGTTGAACTTTTCTTGTCCTTTGAATGTCTGCCTCAGTCCTAGACCAATACATTATCATTACCCCTAACAAGTGCAGTTGTCTATGGCTCTCAAATATTGCCCAGGTCGAATTCTCTCAGCCTAGCTTGTGTCCTCTCCAGTGACCTTCAGCCAGCCTGGTCCTGGCATTTACATAAGAACAGGATATTAAAACATTCCCCGTGCATGTTTGAAGTTGATACTCACTGCACAGTTATTTCAGAAACTTTTTACAACAACTGCTCCATCTTTAAAGTGTCTGCAGATAGGTGTCATAAATGGGCCATCCAAGAGTGTCAGAAACCATGAAAGCATTATTTGCAAAGTCAAAGCACTCTAGTGATGTTATTCATGGAACACAGTCTCAAAGCTTGCAGGTCATCTAGTCCAACTCTCTATCTAATTAAATAAATTCTTTATCCAGCATTAATGGAAGGGGACTGGGAAAAAAGAGCACACAATATTTGTGAAGCCAGAAGGCCTGGGCCTAAGTCCTAGCTCCAGCACACAGTAAGTGCTTAATAAATAATCTTGAATGAATAAACATGACAACAACATCAGTCTCTCAGAGTTGTACTTGCAGTTTTCCAAATCATTCTCTTCCTCCCAACTGTACTTTTGTGTATTCTATATTCTGTCTGGGATTGCCTTTGCACCATTTCACCTGGTTAACTCGTACTTGTCTCTCCTGACACGAGCCTCCTACCTCAGGTACCTGAAGCCTGTCTAAGGTACCCACTTTAAGCATTCTGTGCTTACGAAATTAATCATATGGTACAATCATGTCTCTACCTAGGTCTTCCTGCCAGACTGTGAGTTTCTTGAGTACAGGGACTATGTTTTATTCCTTAATTTATGTACTTTCTGCAGGTGCAGAAGGTCAAGTTAATTACACCTCTCAGTTCAGGGGAAATTGTGACTATTCCCGTGAAAGTCCCTTTCTTATTTTCTCCCTTTGTTATATTACTTTTTAATTTATTCTTTTTTATATCCCAATAACCATCTCCCACTTTTCTCCCCTGCACAAGTTTCCATTATAATGCAACTATATGTATCTTTTTGTTTGCATGTATTTTCAAAATGAGCTATGTTGTTCTGTAGAGCTATGTCTTACTTAATTTTAATGAATTGACATACTTTTGTACCAACACTTGTTTCCTGACTGGCATATCTTTAATTTTCAATAAATACCTGTGGAATTACAAAGGAATAAGTTAAAAATATGGTCATTGAATTTACTGTGAATCGGGCTTGCAAAGAAAATTGTGAAATAAAGTATGTGAAATTGATATACAAATAGTCTATTACATTACAAAAGTTGCTCGTAATTAGTAATCTTTTAGCTTTATCTAATGTAATATGAATGGCAGGAAACTCACAAGCTCACAAGAGAGTACATGGTAATCTAAAACAGGGGTCCCCAACCTTTTTGGCACCAGGGGCCAGTTTCATGGAAGATAATTTTTCCATGGACCAACGTGGAGGCAGGGATAGTTTTGGGATGATTCAAGTGCATTACATTTATTGTGCACTTTATTTCTATTATTATGACATTGTAATATGTAATGAAATAATTGTACAACTCACTATAATGTAGAATCAGTGGGATCCCTGAGCTTGATTTCCTGCAACTAGAAGGTTCCACCTGGGGGTAAGGAGAGACAGTGACAGATCATCAGGCATTAAATTCTCATAAAGAGCACACAAACTAGATCCCTTGCATGCAGTTCTCAATAGGGGTCACACTTGTGTGAGAATCTAACGCCACTGCTGATCTGACTTGAAGTGGAGCTCAGACGGTAATGTGATTGATGGGGAGCAGCTGTAAATACAGATCAATCTTCCCTGGCTGGCCCACCACTTACCTCCTGCTGTGCAGACCTGTTCCTAACAGGCCAAGGACCTGTACCGTGGCCTGTTAGATCAGAGGACTCCTGATCTAAAACACAAAATTTGCATCATTTATTCTTAGTGAACCAATGCTGGCTTTTGGTGATTACCTTCATCTTTTGGTTTGTAATGTTTATGAGGATATTTATGCACAGAAAGAGTTTCTTAGTCTACAATATAGGGTTTTCTTTCTTTTTTTTTTTTTTGTTTTTCTTTTTCTTCTTTTTTTTCCTAATTGTGCTATCTTGACCCAGTTTGAGGCTCTGGCTAAAGGCCAATAAATTCCCTTTCTCCAGAAGCTAATTAAGTCCACACATTGATGACTTTCCTTATCACTCACTCACATTCACACTTGCCCTAATCTGCCCTGGGACCTAGTACCAACCAACTAGGGACAGTCCCTAAACCCCAGGGCCTGCCAAAATTATTCAAATCATTCAATCCACAGACAACCTATGAAACTGTTCTAGCCCCACCCTGTATGCCATACATAAACTGTCCCCTATAGCTTGCAGTTACTCAGTTACTCAGTCCATGGATGCAAGTCCTGTATGTGTCCACCATCAAAAGTCTTCAGATCTTATAAACAAGTGGTACTGTGAGCAGAAAGGTGTGGCCATGACTGTGGACTCTTGGGTAGCTCCTTGTGGGGGCAGGGTGCAGGATGTGAGAGTCTACTCTTGACTTACTCATTGGCTCCAGACACCCACCAGCACAACTAGGGATGCAACTGCTGCCTGTTGGTGAGCTGCACTTTAGCTGGGGCTGCTGTGCCTGCCGGTGGTTGCCAAGTCCCTCCTTATCCACTTTCCTGTGTTGGAATACTAAAAATGAGCAGTGCTGACTGGCTAAGCTCCAGAGCTATCTACTAGTGCAGCTGGGGCCCACCTTAGAGCATTAGGAGTGATGAGCCACTTAAGCTGCACTTTGTGGAGTCTGCATTTCCCATGCTTTTGCTCACAGCCTATTTGGCAGAAGCCTGTTCCAGGAGTCTGTAACTTCTTTGGCATCAGTATTTCTTTATTATTATGTAGGGCAGAACCCTGTTTGTCCGATTGTTTTAGGTAAACACTTGTGGAGGGAAGTGTTGGTTGGGCTCACCCACAATACAGAAATGGCACCCAGGTCTCGTTGTCAACTTGACCAATTTAACCAGTTACTATAAAGGAACTATAAAGGAACATAGGAATTGGTTAAACTGGAGGACTTCCTACAGACTAATCCAGAATTCCAGCCTCAGCCGTAGATACATTAATTGACAAACAACCTGACATCCTATTAACCATATGCACTCAAATTAGGCCATATTACTTAAAACCTATGTACAACAGAGTCCCTCTCATCACACATCTAGAAAAACCAGGGACTGTTGAGAGCTTTTCTATTCAGCTGCCTTTATTTTTATTAATTTTATTTTAAGTTCTGGGATACATGTGCAGGACATGCAGGTTTGTTACATAGGTAAACGTGTGCCATGCTGGTTTCCTGCACCTATCAACCCTTCACCTATATGTTAAGCCCTGCATTCATTAGCTATTTATCCTGATGCTCTCCCTCCCCTAACCAACATCCCCCTGAAAGGCTCCAGTGTGTGTTGTTCCCCTCCCTGTGTCCACGTGTTCTCATTGTTCAGCTCCCACTTATAAGTGAGAACATGCAGTGTTTGGTTTTCTGTTCCTGTGTTAGTTTGCTGAGGATAATGGCTTTGAGCTCCTGGATACAAAATCAATGTGCAAAAATTATAAGTATTCCTATACACCAACAACACACAAGCAGAGAGTCAAATCATGAATGAACTCCCACTCACAATTGCATTGCTGCAGAGAATAAAATACCTAGGAATACAACTAACAAGGAAAGTGAAGGAACTCTTCAAGAAGAACTACAATTCACTGCTCGATGAAATCAGAGAAGACACAAACAAATGGAAAAACATTTGATACTCATGGATAGGAAGAATCATTATCATGAAAATAGCCATACTGCCCGAATGATTTAATGCTAGTCCCATCAAGCTACCATTGACTTTCTTCACAGAACTAGAAAATAAACTACTTTAAAATTAATATGGAACCAGAAAAAGAGCCCATATAGCCAAGACTGTTCTAAGCAAAAAGAACAAAGCTGGAGGTATCATGTTATCCTACTTCAAACTATACTACAAGGTTAAAGTAACCAAAACAGCATAGGACTGGTACAAAAACAGACAAGTAGACCAATGGAATAGAATGGAGAGCTCAGAAATAAGACTGCATATTTACAACCATTTGATCTTTGACAAACCTGACAAAAACAAGTAATGGGGAAAGGATTCCTTATTTAGTAAGTGATGCTGAGAGAATTGGCTAACTATATGCAGAAAACTGAAACTGGACCCTTTCCTCACATCTTACACAAAAATTAAGTCAAGATGGATTAAAGGCTTAAATGTAAAACCCAAAAGTATAAAAACCCTAGAAGAAAATCCAGTCAATACTATCCACAACATAGGCATAGGCAAAGATTTCATGACAAAAACATCAAAAGCAATTGCAACAAAAGGAAAATTTGACAAATGGTATCTAATTAAACTAAAGAGCTTCTGCACAGCAAAAGGAACTATCATTAGAGCAAACAGGCAACCTACAAAGTGGGAGAAAATTTTTGCAATCTATCTATCTGACAAAGGTCTAATATCCAGAATCTATAAGAAACTTAAAAAAATTATGAGAAAAAAATGAACAATCCCATTAAAAAGTGGGCAAAGTCCATGAACAAACACTTCTCAAAAGAAGGTATTTATGTGGCCAACAAACATAAAAAAAAGTTAAAAATCACTGATAATTACAGAAATGCAAATCAAAACCACAATGAGATATGATCTCATACCAGTCAGAATGGTGATTATTAACAAGTCAAGAAAGAACAGATGCTAGCAAGGTTATGGAGAAAAAGGAATGTCTTTACACTGTTGGTGAGAATGTAAATTAGTTGCAAGATTGTGGAAGACACTGTAGCGATTCCTTAAAGATCTAGAACCAGAAATACCATTTGACACAGCAATCTCATTACTGGTTATATATCCAAAGGAATATAAATCATCCTATTATAAAGATGCATGCATATATATGTTCATTGAAGCACTATTCATAATGACAAAGATATGGAATCAATGATAGACTAGATAAAGAAAATGTGGTACATATACACCATGAAATACTATGCATCCATAAAAAAAAATGAGATCCTGTCTTTTGCAGGGACATTCAGCTGCCTTTAATTGAGACTTTGATTGTATCATGCAGATTCTGGCACTTTAGTCCAATTACAGCAGTATCCTGGATGCCAGCATCTTTGCTAGCTGTGCACCCACAAAGCCTTTGACTTAAAAGACATTTACAAATCAAGCTCCCAGGACTCAACATTGTATTCAAATTCTGCGAATGACTCAGCCTCATTATAACACCATAGAGCCACAAAAATACAATCCACATCAGCCCTAGTGGGTAACCATATGGGAAGGATACTCTGCTCCCACACTTCCCCAGCCCAAGATGACACCATTAAACATGACGTGCCCCTTGCCTCCCAACCAACTATGGGCAATGCTAACTGACACATGGAATGTCTTGCCATTCATAAGAGACCAGAGACTCTTGGTTTTCCAGTAGCTAGTTATACTGCTGACTCTTGTTTTAAAGAGTGAGATGCACCAAACTGGAGTGACTTTCCAGACTTTCCAGATACCTGTAAAACTCTAAGTTTTGCTCCCTGTGGTTGTAATTCCACTCTATACCAGGCTAAGCCCTTATGAGACCAAGTCCAATGCTTCCATAATGCTTCTAAGATTCGGGTTCCTGCCAATACCACTCACTTCTCCTGCTTAAAGGGTAACCCAACTGAAGTATCCACTCTGTGTGCTCTTGTAGGCATGAAAGGAGCATCTGCTGGTCTCCCAACGTCAAACCATTTATTCTCTTCCGTTCTCTTCCCCTTCTCTTTCTCATTGTCAGTATCCCTACTCCCACCCCCATCTCTTCCATCCTAACAGCATTTTCTCCTCTTGCCCTCTAAAATCTACATAAGTAAAACCCAAACCCATTGCCCGAGTTTCTCCGATATTTATACAGACATTCAAAATATACACATTTTTGATTACAGTAGACTCTTCTGCACTATCCATAACTCATCAGCCTGCTTCCACATATCCCACACCATACATTTACCCAACTGATTATTGCTCTAGAGATGAAAAACATTGAGAAATTAAAACCATTTCCTAACTACCTCTTCTCCTGTATCAGGGTGCCCCCTCATGGCAAGTGGCAACTGCACTAATGTTTCCTCAATATGTACCACATATGGGCTACCCAATGAACAACTGCATACTCTCACCATATGCCCAGCAAAAGCCACTGTCTCCCTCCAGTCCTGTTCTTTAGTAATTTCCATTTACCTAAATCAAGGTACAGTTTTCCAGTCTAAAGGTAACGCCACGAAACTATATTATGTCCCAACAAAGAAGTGTGCTTACTCCCTCTACTTTGCCTTTCCATTATTCTGAAACTAGAAACCACAAGATGCATTCTGGCCTCTCTTGGCCTTCCTATTTGCGTAAATGTTGATAATTCTTTCCCCACCCAGCCAAATGTCATTGATGTGCCACATTCATATCTATAATCCTGGGACTCACCACTTCTCTGGGACTCGCTGTCATGGCCACAAGGACTGTTGCTTTAGCCCAACAGTCAAAAATCATTGACACTAGCCTACACATATCCAGCAAATATTAGTTCTGCTAGACCAGGGATCTTTTGCAAAAAATGTTTTTTAACAGTAAATTTGTCCTTGATTACATATTAAGTAGTCAAAGAGGTGTTTGTAACATTATTAGAGCTTCTTATTGCAGGTGGGTTAACACCACCAATCAAGGTCATTCTAACAGAAAGCCTGGATCACAAAACCATCACCCCCAAAAAACATGCCTTATATATTTAACACACTCTAAAATTCAGTCAAAATATGACTAAAGGCCCTTGCCATAACTGACGTATTCTCCTGCCTAACACCAAATAAGTGGGAGCCTGGTTACAAGTCAGCCTTCAGGGACTTGTCACGTTGCTACTTGGTTTCTTCCTTGTTACTGTCATAATAAAACGTTTTCTATGCTGTTATAGTGCAACTTAGGCCCTATTCTCTAGAATTCTCCTCTACTATTCAGGCCACTCAAATACCCCAAATAATTGAGCTCATGGGCATCATGATATAAAGGAATTAGTGACAAAATATATTTCATACATGGTATATTTATTGATTTATTGTGCTGTCTTGACCTGGTTTTGAGGCCTCGGCTGGAGGCTGGTCAGTTCCTTTCTTGAGCTGCTGATTAAATCCACACCCTAACCACTTCTCTTATCAGGGCCTCACACACGGGGGCCACTATGTACCCACTCTAATCACCACAGGGCCAGACATCAGACAACTAAGAACAGCGCCCATGTCCCAAAGCCCGCCAAAATTATGCAAATTAGTCAAACCTAGCTAACCCCACCCTTTTTGCTATACATAAGCTGCCCCTTCCCCTTCCAGCTTGCGGTACCCGGTCCTCAGGCGCAACCCACTGCATGGTCCTCTGTGGCAGCCTTCTCTTATTCGGAGCTGTAAGTAACAAAGACTTTAGCGAGCATTGAAGTGTTTTGTCTAACTGCCAAAAGAATGTTTAAATCTTATAAAATACAGTCCTACTTACATCTTAATTACTGCTTAACGAATGAAAGCTGCAAATATTAAAAACCAGTTTTTCTAAAGCTTTTATATTTATCAAGCAGATGTCTGTAAATCTGGAAATTTGAAAAGGATAACATAAATTACCATTAAACTTATTCCATGATTAATGTTCAATTCGACGTTAATTCCCCTAAATAATTAATGCAATTAATAGACTTGGTTAATTAAGTTCCTTTAAATGTATATATTATATCAATTACAAATTTAGTTTATCTGAATCTCTCAAACATTTCAAATGCTTGACATATTAGTATCTTGTATATATCTTGCAAGTTTTGAAAAGGAGGGAGGGGGTTTCTAATAATTAAAGCAATTGCAGTAAAAGTCATAAATCAAATGTATGCAGTAGTAAGTCGTGTTCTCTTAAACATTCCAACACTGTGTACAGACTGAAGAAAATGCTCTTATATCTTTAAAATTATAATTACATGGTTCATACATCTAATTTTCTAATATATCAGGTTCTATTAAATGCTTCAGGCAACTTAATCTTTCATAGGTTATCCAATGATTAAATAATTAAATTTCTAAACTTAATACAAATTTGTTAATATTGTAGATTTGACTAACTTCAACATTCTTATAGTTATTTCTCTCTTCTCCCAGTATTGTAAAGTCACTTAGGCAAATAAAGAGAACAGAGGTATGATCTGATTGGGCTGAGGTTACTATATCAGAGAAACAAGGCTGGGGTTGAAGTGTCCGTTAAAGAATTTGAAAGAGGAGCAGGGACCTAGTTAGGTACCACACATGCCCAGGGTGCCTCTACATGACCCAAAGGTCAACATGCTGGCATCTCCTTGAGGTAACAGAGCTTTCCAAACTCACACCATTTCATGCAGTCTGGTATATCATGTGTACCCTTACCCAATTTTTAAAGTTGCCTCTTTTATAACTTTTTTGTTTTTTTGAGACAGAATCTCACTCCATCACCCAGTCTGGAGTGCAGTGGTGTGACCTCTGCTCACTGCAACCTCTGCCTCCTCGTTCAAGAGATTCTCGTGTCTCAGCCTCCTGAGTAGCTGGGATTACAAGTATGTACCACCACGCCTGGACAAGTTTTGTACTTTTAGTAGAGGTGGGGTTTTGCCATGTTGGCCAGGCTGGTCCTGAACTCCTAACCTCAAGCAATCCACCAGCCTTGACCTCCCAAAGTGCTGGGATTACAGGTGTGAGCCACCATGCCCAGCTTCTTTTATAACTTATAATTGTAGTTGAAGTTCCCTCTACAGGATATTATTCACTACTCGACTGAATTTAATCTCTTTATTGCCTGATTGGAGTCAACTTGCTTTTTACATGTTTTATATCCAGTTCAATATCAATATCCTGTTGTCATTTTATTGACTATTCTCTACATGATTAACACTATCTACTGAATACTTTATCTTAGAATATTACCTAAATTTGCGTCAAGCTCATGATCTATAGCTCATCTACATCCGCCATTCTATTTTTGAAATGTGGGATAGCATGTGCCAGGATACAGTTGTTCTGCCTGAGGCTTCACTACACCTCAAGTTATTTTGAGGTTCATCCATCTTATCTGAACATGCTTCCTTCTCTGGATTTTATTCCTCTCCAAGAGACACAAACTCATTTAGATAAATGTCTTACAATTATCTAAGGTAGAATAGCACAGTGGAGAGAAGCAAAACTGTTGGAGTGAGACAGACTTAGGCAGAGGTGGCAACATTGTAAAAATAATGATGCTTAAGTTATAAGACCACTCACTTGCTTGATTTACTTCCAATATCCCAGAAGGGCACAAGAAATATGTTCACACAATCATATGTTTTAAATAAAATTTGCAAAAGATATTTAACCACAACCAGTCAACTCCATTATCATTTCACTGTGACTTTCCGGCATCGTATTTCCTGTATCAGGTGGCTGGAGGGGCTGCGGGCATTATTGAGATCCAAATGGCGGAAGTTGAGTTGAGAATAATTTCAGTTTGGCTTTAGTGGGACAAATTTATGTGAGTCTCAGTCATTTCTGTATGTTGATAAGTTATTGCTAGACATTCAGGGTAGCACCCACTATATGAAAACAAATATGCCGGGCCAGAAGTCATAGAGAAAAGTGAAATTACTCCCAGGTTCAGAAATTTGTAGGTTATTGAAGAGAAACAGATGGTGAAATGCACAGAGACAGAGCTAATCCATGGGAAATAATTTCAGTCATCCAATGTGTAAAACCGTAGGCAGAGAATTTGGTTTTAGAGTTTGACCAGAAAACCTAGTCAAGACAGAGGTGCTCTCAGGAATCTATGTGATAATGTCTTACATGCAATTAAAACCACATCATATGTTAAAACATCTTTTGATAAAATAATACAAAATTAAAGAATCCTGTAAATGAAGATACAAACCTACCTACAGCCATACTTCAAATGTGTGTGAAGCTTTATGAATCTCAATATTAATAAGAAAAAATATATAAAATTGTTGTCATATGAAGAGATAATCAAGAATTATGAAATTAAACTATAGATAAAAGCTATTAGAGAATTGCATCTGGCAGTTGCTGAATATGAAATGTTGTGGTTTTTTTCTGATTCTGTGATATTTTTTATATTTAACTTTTTAAAATATTCGATTTATTATAAATCATTTTCCTTGTCCTAAATAGATATTCACCTTTGTCACTAATTTTTATTATTAATTTTGCATTCTTTTTTGTGGTAAAATTAAATTTACTACTTTAAACATTTTAAGATATACAGGTCTGTGGCATTAAGTACATTGACATTGCTGTGCAACCCCCATCACACTTCGTCTCCATAACTTTTTCATCTTTCCAAACTGAAACTCCATATCCGTTAAACAATAATTCCCCACTCCTTCCTCCCCGAGCCCTGGCAACAATTACTCTATTTTCTGTCTCTATGAATTTGACTATTCTAGGTATCCCATGTACATGGAATCACACAGTATTTGTCCTTTTGTATCTGGCTTACTTGACTTAACATAGTGTCTTCCATCTTCATCCATGTTGTAGCATGTATCATTCCTTTCTAAGGCTGAAAAATATCCCCTCGTATGTACAGTAGTCCCCCTAATCTGTGAGGACATGTTAAAGATGATGCCTGAAACCATGGATAGTACCAAACCCTATTTTTTTTTATACAAACACACCTATGATAAAGTTTAAATTATAAATTAGGAACAGGAAGAGATTAACAACAATAACTAATACTAAAATAGAACAACTATAATAATATATCATAATAAAAGTTATGTGAACGTAGTCTCTCTCTCAAAATATCTCATTGTACTATACTCACCCTTCTTGTGGTGATAGGAGATGGTGCGATGCCTCTGCGATGAGATGACAGGAGGTGAATGATGTAAGCATTGTGATGTAGCCATAGGCTGCTATTGACCTTCTGTATTCCTGAATGGGTGTAACTAGCCCTTACTAGTAGTAAATGGCTTGGGGTCACTTGTTTCTTGCTTGTTGAAGTCTTTGCAGATGCTTAGTGCTTTCTGGTGCAACAGGTTGTTATCAAAACATGTTTTCTATTTATGTCTTCCACCCACACATTCACTGCCTTTTCCATCTTAACTAAACACTCAGCATGCACTGTAGCTGTAACTTTTACAGTTTGAGTTGCAACAGCAAAACTAGCACAAATTTCTTTTTCCTTCTTCACAATTGCCTTGATAGATTTGTTCTTATCACAGATCTTAGCAACCTCAGTGTATGACTTTTTTCCTTTCCTTATTAAGTCAAGAGCTTTCAAATTTTCACTTAAAGAAGGACTAATGGCTTCTTTTTGGCATATCCAAATTACCAGCATCACAAGTCTTGGGCTTTGGGACCATTATGAAGTAAAATAAGGGCTACTTGAACACAAGCACTGCAGCTTGGCAACAGAAAATCTGATAACGGAGAAGGCTACTAAGTGACTAAGGGGAGGGCAGAGTGTACAGAGGCGATATGATGGACAAAGGGAAGATTCATACCCCCGGCAGGATGGAGTGGGATGCTGTGAGATGTCATCACCCTACTCAGAATGGCATGCAATTGAAAACATATGAATTGTTTATACTGGAAGTTTCCATTTAATAATTTTAGACTGTGGTAGATCATTCGTAACTGAAACAGAGGAAAGTAAAGCTTTGGTTAGTGGGGAAACTACTGTATATGTAGTATCACATTTTGTTTATTCATTCATCTGACAATAAACGCTGGATTTGTTTCCACCTTTGGACTATTGTGAATAATGCTGCTATGAACACAAGTGTACAAATATGTGTAGAAGCCCCTGTTCTCACTTCTTTTAGATATATACCCAGAAGTAGAATGCTGGACCGTATGGTAGTTCTATGTTTAATTCTTTGAGGAATACCATACTGTTTTCCACAATGGTGACACCTCTTTACATCCCCAGCAGAAATGCACAAGGGTTCTAATTTCTCCACATCATCGCCAACACTTGTTTTCTGCTGGATTTTTCTCTGGTTGGCTTTTCTTTTTGTTTCATAGTAGCCATCTGATGAGTACAAGGTATATTCTTTTTTAAAGAGGGCCTCCTGAAAACCTGGGTCTTCCCTGTGCTCAGGTCTGAACTTTAGTTCTACCATGGCATATGGTCCATCATCCACGATATTATTTCATCACTTGTAAAATGAGAATAAAAATAAACATGCCTCTAGAATTGTTTTAAAGATCTGGTGAAATAATATATGTGAAACTGCTAGCACAAAGTCTACACTTAAAAAGTAGCAATGCCTTTCATTGTTATTCACTTACACATCTTTCTCCTGAAAGACATTATGAGCTCCTCACTCACTTTTTTTATTCACAACATCCAACTTAGGACCTGACATATACTTGGTGTTTAATGGATGTTTGATGGTTGAGCTTAAAATCATCTACAGAAGACAGGCCACAGTTCTTTCAGTCACAATGCATATTGAAGTTCAAAAGTTCCTCAGTGAAAAGGAACTGAAAGTAAATATCAGAAACTTGCTGCTCTGCAATTCACTGAGGGCAATTAAATCTTTATCAACACAGTAAAATCTTTATCATTCTCATTCTCTAAAGTAGCTTCATTCATGCTCAGCAAATGATTTTATTTTTGTCATTAAGTTGTAAATCATTGTACCTCTCTGGGCATTGCTTTGGACAAATATTTGTATTGGGTGGACCCTACCTGACTACTGCTGACAAGATTTTGGTGCACCAGAGGGCAAGACAGGCTTAATGTCATATGATTTAGGATGCTGTCTCAGCTGGTCTGATTTCTGCTTGGGTGTACTACATGTGACATTAAAGCCTGCAATATTCAGAGATCTCATTCTTTGGGGGTTGCCTTAAAATTCATGAAAGCCCAGAAACTGTATTCAAAATTGTGAGCATGTGTGTATATGCACATGCACCTGAGACTATGTGCATTTTCAAAGGAAACAAACCTAAGTTTTATCATAATTTCAAAGGAATGCATGACCAAAAGAATTAAGATTAACAAACCTAGAACGCCTAAGGCACCAGAATCATTATCAAGCCAAAGGCTTACCTTTGGGAAAAGAAACAGATCTTTACACAATTTGTGGTAGGAGTTCAGATCCTAGAGGAGCTAGAACCCCCATTTACTAGGTAACTAGACTCCAAGGATGAAGAGTCACTAGAGTTGACAGGGTAACTTAAACCTCCTTTAAACTCCTTCTACCTGCACACAAGTTAGATCCAGAATCTGTGGATCAATCCTAAAGATGGCAGTAGTCATTATAGCTGGGAGCTATTCAGACAGGCAGTCAGATATCACACTCTGTGTCGTCACATGTTAAATGCAGACAACCAAAGGTGACAGAAGAATTATGACATCAAATTTAAAATTCCTAGAAGTATCCAGAATAGTATGAAAACAAAAATATAACGTTTCTAAGATCTATGTAAACATAACAATGGCAAATTTATATTTTAACCTATTTTGTGTCCTAATCTGATAAGAAGAAATTTGAAATTGTGCATCTTTTAATACAGGACTGATTAAAATAATTTCTGAGAAAAGTCAATAAAAATAAATATTAGCTGAGAAAAGAAAGTCCAAGACTTACATTTAAAATAGTGTATCTGTAGGTACTTATACTACAAGTTGTCATAAATTTTGACAGTAGTAATTTTTAGAAAATTGAAATTACTTTCTATTTACTCTCTATAAATAAAAAGCATCTCTACTGAGACATGGTTACTGAGTTTGATATTTATAGAAATGAGCTAGAATGTTTTACTCTCTAACTACAATAAAATCATCCAAGGTGATCATAAAGTTCCCATATATCTTTTTAAAAAATTAAAATAGGACAAAGCTAAAAGATTTTAAAAGTTTTTTTTTTAACTCCAAGGTTTTAGTCCTATTTAAAAATGCCTAAGTTGGGAGGTTTTGATTCAGTTTCCTCTGAATTTCACTCTTCCCATGATAACAGTCACTACCATTTGTATATTCAGAGGTCTGAATAACATCTGAACAAAGCTTACTTCAATTGATTTCTCTGCCAATCTGAGATAGGCTGAGACTGTCAAAGTGAAGGAAAACTAGTACAAATAAACATATAAATTACAAGAAGCCTAAATCCTTATGGGCTTATAAATTACAGGTATTAAAATACAAACATCACTAGTTCTCTATAATAGTCCTAATCTCTTCTATGGCTGTGCCATCTAGCCCTTAATGATGTGGTTCAGCTTGAAAGACAGCTGGTTCGACTTCCCCCCATTTCAGTTCCTAGCCTGATTCCGAAAGGTTTGGTGTCATATTATTTCTCACTACACAGGAAATAGTTTGCTAGATACCTTAAACCCAGTATAGCAACAGTCCAGGGATCTTAACTTAGTTGGTGATATATTATTTGGCTATTTGTTGAACTGTAATCCTACCCTCTACATAGCAGTCCAGAACTATAACAGTTTCTTAATCATAAGTAAAAGTAATTTCCAATTAATAAGAAACAGACTAACATGGGTAACAGGCATAGGGGATGAATGGAGAACATCAAGATTAACCCAACACAGTGTCAAGGTTCCCATTCATTTCCCCTTCAGGTATCCATTTAGAGTATACTTTTAAAAGAGAACCCTGTTCACATGCTTTCTCATAAATCAACTTTTGCATTAACCAAAGATGGACTAGCTATTACGATGCAAGGGACCATGGGAAGCTGTTCTGGTTAAATATCTCTTTCGTGCTGGCCGTACCAGTCGATGGCATTTCGTTGTTCAAAATGCATTTCTTTACCTAAGATCTTTGGAGTTTAAAATCACCATGTAAAGCAAATATGTGACTAGAAGTTACCACATTAAGCTATTTTCTGTCATTAATGCATTGATAAGAATTTGTTTCAAGATGGTTAACTAGCCAAGGTTAGGCATTGAAAGTTGGAGAGATGTGTCCTAAGTAATCCAAGGTGATCTCCAAAGTGGGGTAACCAAGAGCATTAGGAAACAGTAGTTGGAAAAGAGAGGGTAGCATGAAAGATGAAATCTGATATAAATAAGAGGGTAGGAGGGCAAAGCCACTTCACAGATCTGTCAACACACTGCAATGCTGACCTCTGGCTTCCTTAAAGTAAGAGCTTTCACAAAGTAAACATATTATTTAAAAATAATATCTCAAATAGCCATGTACTTATAAAGCACAGTTTAACTGAGATGGGAGAATCTCAGAAGGAAGAACCTGGAGATCAGGGTTCAAGGTTGAGAGAGAAGTGGCTATTTCCTTGGAAATGTTCTTAGATGTCCAATCTGCCACTGAGCTAGAGCCTTCAAACTCAAACTGCAAGGGAAGTTTTTTTTGAGCCTTCCTGGAAAAAACCCATGACCCCAAAATTCTTCCCTTGAAGCTCTGTCCAGAGGCTTGGTACTGGTTTAAGTAGAAAGTCTGATTTGGTTTCTGGGAAGGAGGACCTGTCAAAAAGTCATAAGATTGGCATGACAGTGACAAGTCTGTAACCTCTTGGCTCTGATACACAGTGCTTAGACCCCCTTAGAAACGTGGCACTGCTCCCAAGATAGAAAAAGTTACAATTACCTGAATTTTTTTCTTTTTTTACATGTTTCTCTTTCTCCAAAACAAAAGTTTAATTTTAGGAACAGTGAAGAATAAATCTTGAAAAATTATAGGGAAACCCAAAAGAGCACACTGTGCATTTCAACTGTCTCAGTCACAATGAAACAATCATAAAGAAAGATACTATGCTTGTTTCACACAAAGAAAATGTTTTAAAAAATCCATATTTTTAAAGCAATCATGTACCACAACCAAAGAGAAGTAGAATTTTTAAATTTTATATTTTAAATTTAATTTTCTAATTTTAAAATTACAAACAATTTACAAACATTCTATCTTCTTTCAATATCCTGTTTTTATTTATTTTCTAATATGGATAAGTAGCTGGAAAATTATGCAGTTCATATTCTCTTATAAGCATTGAAAAGAAAATAAGTGAGATTTAATACATACAAATAATTTTCTATTACTTTTAAATGCTTTTGATTTATTCAATGCTTTTGTTTTATGCAACATACAAAATACTACCACAGCACATCTCGTGTAATAGACAGCTTAGTCATAGTCTTACTTTTAAAAAATTCTATATAATACATAATCTCAACCCCAGTACCAGATGTCACTTGTGTACATCTTGCCTTTATTTCTATTCTTGCTTCTAGAAATCTTAGCCATTTCTGACAAAGGGTATACAAGGAATATTTCTGGAGCAGTGGCTCTCTGAGTGTGGTCCTCAAAGCAGCAGTATTAGCATCATCTAGGACTTGCTAGAAATGCAAATTCTCAGCTTCCATCCCAGACCGACTGAATCAGAAACTCTGAAAGTGAGGCTGGGCAATCTGTGTTTTAACAAAGCTTTTTGATGCACAGAAATGTTCAAGAACCGCTCGCTTAAAGGTACCACAAAGTAAAGATGTTTACATGCTTCAGAACTTGTCCCTAGCTTTGTTTTTCTCTTTCTAATCATTTAATTTAAATGTTTTTTCTTATGCTACAGAGTTGAGTGAGATTCCCCTGACTCCCTTGGTTTTTTTCAAACAAGTACTTTTCTTTTCCTCGTAGGAGTATAATCATCATGTAGATCACACAAAGTAAAATAACTTCTCCATGTATTCATCTGGTTAGGAGATTTCCAGTTTTATAAGGCAATAAAATAGTATTCAAAAGGGGGCACAACAGCTATATTGATTTGTCAGTAGACATGTCAAAACTATAGAAATAGTTCTTTTCCTCTTAAAAACTTTTTTATTGGTTAAAACAATATTTTATTAAAATATGGACTTATTCTTAAGGCAACAAATTTTTAATTTTTAAATTCTGTGATCTCTCATTTGAAATTCTTCAGATTAATGTCTCACAATCTTATAAACTTTTAAACATGAGGTTTTTAAGAAAAAAATTTAAATACTTTTGTTACAAAAATAATATACATTCTTTGCAACTATCAAACAATACAGATGTAAATCAAGTAAAAATTAACAATCTGTCCTCTTTTACAGTCATATTCTCTTCAAGGCAACAAGCGTTACCAGATTGGTGTTTCATTCTACTCTCTTCACTGAATGCATAAGCGTGTAGATGTGAAAAAATTTTATATGCAAAATCAGGATCGTATTATGCCATTGCTCTTCAATTCACTTTTTACACTTAAAATATCACAAATGCAGTTGTCCTGAATCACTATTCTATCCATTCCCCTTTAGGTTATTTTGAAATGCCTGCTCTTATAAACATCGATTCAGTTAGCATCCTTGCACATTTATTTCCAATTGCTCTTATTAATTTTTCAATTGCAGAGACTCCTAAAGGTGAGATATTTGAATCTAACTCTATGTCCATCTATAATTTAAATAAGTCCTGCAAATAAATTATTGGAGTACTTAATGTTTCCACAGGAATATTATCAGTATTTTGAATTTTGCCTCCCACTTCCATGGTCTTACATTGTTTTGATCTACATTTCTCTAAACGGTGGTCACGTAGATTATCCTTTCTCACACTGTTGGCCATTGGCAATTTTGTGAGCAAAGGGTCAAAAATCAATCTTCCTTGGAGGCAAAAGTGGAAGAGAAACCTTTTGAAGCTCCAGATGAGAAACAGCATGGTGGGTGGTACACAGTAACTCACACCTGTCATCCTAACACTTTGGGAGGCTGAAGTTTGGGGGATTGCTTGAGCTCAGGAGTTTGAAATCACCCCAGGCAACATAATGGGATCTCATCTCTACAAAAAAAAAAAAAAATTAAAAAAAAGAGAAGAAAGAGCATGATGGGGCTTCTCTCTTCCTTAACTGTGTGGATTAACAATAGTCCTGCTCAAAGTTGCAGTTCCTCTCCAGGGCAGGGCCGCTCGAGTTGACCTGCAGAAGCAAGCTGTACACTGGACATTAGCAAAGGCAATCTTTCTCCAAAGACCAAGAGACATCTACTGGGTTTCACTGATTGCACCCACTCAGGGCACCAAGAGTTCTGAGTTCCTTATTGCCGGGCAAAACATCAACCCTGTACCTAGGGGAGCCACTGCCCTCTGCCTGGGTCTATAAAAGTCTTCATTTTGGCGGTCCCTGGGCCTTGCTTATTCTACTGATTGACTCTCACCTGCAGGACATTGGCAAGAAAAGGGGTTCATGGATATGCAATGAAATTGTCATCTTTCCCAATATCTGGTATTTTATTCATGTGTATGGCCACAGTTGTTCTCCCTGAACTTAAAAATAAATTAACAAGCCCGGGCTTTATTGAAGGTGAAGAGGAGATGATTTTAAAATAAGATCAACTGTTTATAAATTTACTTAGAATATAACACAAGCAAAGTGTATAAAATGATTTACCAGTTCTTCTAAATGCTCATTTTAAAGCAAAAGCCCTATGTACGAATGGGTGCAGAACACTGTAGCACAAAGTCCATATTTGGCTTCCCCAGCCTGCAATGTGAGAAATTCCTTTTACCATAATAATATTAGGGAGGCTCTGTCCAGCCAAGCAGGGTTCACTTTCTTAAGTCATAGAGGTTTATCAGGTCAGGCAACATTCAGAATCATTTAATCTCATCTTTCATCATCCATTATGGTAGAGGTGAAGCTATCTACTTCTAGATTTATGTGTCTGTGTTTCACGTTGTTCTGAAATGAAGCATTGTTAAGTTTACTCCCCAGATAATTCCTTGTTTCTGTAAGTTCATAGAAGTTACCTTCTGTCATCACCAATGTAATATAGACTCACAAGCAGGTATTATAACTCAATTCTGAGATTCCCTCAGCTTTTTATATGCCAATGATATCATAACTAAGTATTCTGCTTCATATAGCCCAGCTGTATCTCCAACCAGAGCCTGAGGCCTCCTCTTAGGCCCCTGCCCCATCTGACCACCCACCTCCCCATCTCATCCTGGATCTCTTCCCCACAGAGAGAGAGCAGCGCACTGCCTCCAGAGCCCAGCGGCAGCTGTTGCTGCCAGTACCATCTAGAAGCCGAGCACCCACAGCCACCCTCAGTACCCTTCTCTCCACATGCCCCTCAGCTGGCACTGCAGGGTGGCTAATGCTCAAGTTAACTTGATACTCCCAGCTCAGTCAGAGTTTATGACCTCTTAAAAATTGAAACTTATTTATTCCCCAGTTAGGTTTCACATTGCTGGTACTAAGACAAGGTCATGTCTTAGGGAAAGAAATGGTATCTCTTTCCTGAAAATAGTGTACTAAGATTCTGGCACCTCTTCCAGCATGAGATTTTTCATAGCTCAATGTGTATCATAGCAGTGCAGCATGATTAAAGATTCTGTTATTCTATCTCCAGATAGTTTTTATTTTGGATGTGCTTGAAGTGTTTGTTCACAACATCACTAATGTTCTATAGAAATAAATCAACAAAATCAATTCACTTGCTTATTCATTCCAATATTTAACAATTTCTTTTTACTATCTACTAAAGAGAATGGAAGTTTTCTAGGATTGACAAAATTTGGTTTCTGATTTTTAAGGGTCTTACTACCTATCTGGTGGAGAGACAAGTATACACATAAATATAAGCAAGGTTTGAATGTGAGTGGTGTCATAAGAAAGATATAAAACAAACTCTATGGCAATGCAAAGATGAAAGACTTTATTCAAGAAATACCTGTCATCTGAGATATACTTTGAATGATAGGTTAGATTTTCACAAGTGGATATGTGAGTTTGGGACAAGAGCTGGGCATTTCACATTAAAGAGCAACACATGGCGAAGCCTAAAGGTAAACAGAAAGACACACAGAATAAATTTGGGGATAACAGCCAGGTGCAGCAGCTCACACTATAACTCCAACATTTTGGGAGGCCAAGGTGGGCAGATTGTTTGAGCCCAGGAGCTCAAGACTAGCCTGGGCAACATAGCGAGACTCTGTCTCTATTAAAAAAAAAAAAAAAAAAAAAGGAAAGAAGATAAATCTGGGGACAATATATAGTCCTGCTTTACCAAAAAATAAACAATATAAAGGAAACTATTGAAATAAAAATCTGGAAAAGTAGATCTGAGGCCCTTGCCTGCTAGGTGGTGGTGTTTGCCTTTTATGCAAAGCAGTGGGAAGCTGTTGAAAATTCCCTGACCATGAATGAGCAGATTGGAACAGGGCTTCGGGGCTATCATTCTTGCAGTAGGTCTTTAGCTGGATATGAGGCAGCAAAGGCTTAGGCAATGAGGTCAGTTAGGATGTGATTTTATGTCAGCAGGTGACACGCAATGGTGATGAAAGGCGAAGGAAGGAAAGAACACCAGAGGGGTTGTGAAGATAGAATTGGTGGCATTTACTATGAGAGCCTAAGGAAAGGGAAGGAGACACAGATAACTCCAAGCTGGCGGGCCTGGACCCTTACCCTCGCTAAGAGTGGCAATGGTAACCAACACACTGGAGGCAGGAAGGGAAAATCACCAATTCATTTGGAGGCAGGAAGAGCTCAGAGTGTGGGCAAATTACTCAGGTGGTGCTCCCTTTAGCAGAAATGTTGAGTAGATGAGTGTTTAGTTAAAGGACTGGCATTTTCACAGATATGCCTTGAAAGTATGTAAATCCGTATTTCTTAAATGGTTAGCAAGCGAAGTCCTTGACAGCATTCATCACCTGCATGAACAGAATCATTTATTGTGCTGTACTCCTGTGCATGGTATTCCAGGGGTTGGAAAGATATGGGCAAAGTTTTGTTTTAAAATTAGCTCTTAAAGAACAGGAGTTTCTCTCATTAGTAGTAAAAGCAACAAAGGGTTGCCTGAAGCAAAAGTGTTGAGAAAGAAACATGTTCCCTTTACTTTTTCCTTAAATTATAAGTGAATGGACATGTCACAAAACAGCAACCATGATGACTAAGCAAACCTATGTAGACTTAACAGCCCTTATAAGGGAATTAAAGGTAAGCAGTTCACACAAATGACTTTATTAATAATCATTCTGCCAAAGCACACATCTTTAGTTCCTTTTAATTGCTTCTTCTCATGTATCTACTGCTGACATCAGCATTAATATTTTCATGAAAATAACATATGATACGTTATCTGCCTAGAATTTCAATAGAATCAATAGAATTGATGGACGACCAATTGTAACTCTTTTCTGCTATATCAACTACAACCAACTGAATGATATCCATCAATATCCAGAGAATGATATGCTTTAGTAATGAAACTATTCTTTCATTATATTATTTCAACCACTACTAACTCCCCTTGCTCTCCCTCCAACAATTATACTCACAATTTTGCTTTTTAGAAAGCAAAATTTCTGAATCTCTTGCAGCTCTCAATGAAGCTAATGTCATTGACTTCCCCCCTCTAAATACGCCAATTCAGTTACACCTAGGGCTGGAAATCATCTCTTATTTTCCATTTGGCCTGTTTCCTCCTCAATATCCCAGCCACCACCACCTTCAATCTCCACCATCACTAAATGAGTCCTTGAAAAGTTTCCCCCTGCTTCCTGCCTGTAGTAGGCTAAATAATTGGTCCCAATGATGTCCACATCTTAATCCCCAGAATCTGTGAAAATGTTGTCTTACACAACACAAGGGACTTCACAGATCTGACTGAATGAAGGATCCTGAGATGGGAGATTATTCTGATTTGTCCAGATGGACCTGATATAATCACAAAGATTCTTATAAGAAGCAGCAAGAAGAGAGGAGCGAGAGAAGATTTTATACTGCTCGCTTTGACGAGGGAAAAGAGGCCATAAGCCAAGGAATGTAGGAGGCTTATAGAAACTGGAAAAGACAACAAAAATTCTCCCCTAGAGCCTGCGGAAGGAATGCAACCCTGCCAATACCTTGATTTTAGCCCATAATATGTATTTTGGATTTGTGACCTCCAGAAGTAACAGAATACATTTGTGTTGTATAAGAGGCTAAAATTTTGGTAATTTGTTTTAGCAGCAGTAGAAAACTACGACATTACCCCTCTATATGGTGTGCCATAAACTCAATACCATAAAGATGTGGATTGCCTGTCCAGAGAAAGGTAACTTGTATGATCAACATGTACCTTCAGATGCTAGTAGCTGGTGAACTGGTGCTAATAATGCTGGTTCAGAGAAGAAAGGATGAGGTGCAATACAGATGGAGCTTCCACATAGTAAGCCCCACTGCGTGTTGGACATCATGCTCAATACTTCATATCTGTTATCTTTTTTTTTTTTTGAAACAGAATCTTGCTCTGTCATGCAGACAGAGTCTCACACTGCACCCAAGGAGTGCAGTGATGTGATCTCAGCTCACTGCAACCTCTGCCTTCTGGGTTCAAGTGGTTCTCCTGCCTCAGCCTCCCAAGTAGCTGGGATTACAAGTGTCCACCACCATGCCCAGCTAACTTGTGTAATTTTAGTAGAGACAGGGTTTCATCATGTTGGCCAGGCTGGTCTCAAACTCCTGTCCTCAAGCAATCATCCTGCTTTGGCCTCCCACAGTACTGGGATTACAGTGTGAGGCACAGTGTCTGGCCACATCTGTTACTCTTTAAACATTTTCTTCTTCATTCTCTCTGTAAACATCTTTGGCACATACAGTGCTTATCTTCTTGGGTGCCTGGTGGTCTTCATGAACTCATTATTTGATGATTTGGGAGAGTCCTAAATTCCTAAACTGGACAATCTTTCGTTAAAGAGATCGGTAGCCAGTGGTCATCAGCAACCATGAACCAGTTCGGTTCCCTTGAAAGCCTCTGAGCAGAAGAGTCACAGATTCCAGTTTCCTCTCCCAGCAGCCTGAGCCTCAGACTTACTACTGGCATCCACTCTCAGAATGGGACCACATGTGCCTCTAAGGCCCAGCTCTCAGTTGTGGGGGGTTTTGCTTTGTGTTTACAGGGGAAAGGTGCATTTTCTGAAGGGATAAATTACTTCTTGCAGGACCCACATTCTCTCCAGGAGTGTGACCTCCCCAGGGCCTGGTGGTTCTGCAAGAGAGAAATGGGGATTGCAGACAATGGCAAAAGTAGATGATTTAAATTGTGTTTAGGAGGAAAAAGCTATTAAACTTGCTGCTGATTTAATAAATAGGTTTTATGAAAGAAAATATTCAATGAGGACTCCTACATTTCTTCCTTAAGAAATAAGAATCGTATAATGCCATTGACAGTTACCAGAGATGAGAAACAAGAGTTATACTTGTATCGTTTTTATTTATTTATTTATTTTGAGACAGGTGGTGTCGCCCAGGCTGGAGTGCAGTGCTGAGAACACAGCTCACTGCGGCTTTGACCTCCCAGGCACAAGTGATCCTTTTGCCTCAGTCCCCCAAGTCGCTGGGACTATAGGCACGTGCCACCATACCTGGCTAATTTTTGTATTTTTTTAGTAGAGATGGGATTTTGTCATGTCGCCCAGGCTGCTCTTGAATTCCGGAGCTCAGGTGATCCTCCTGCCTTGACCTCCTAAAGTGCTGGGATTACAGGCCTGATACACTGCGCCCAGCCAATGCTTGTATTGTCTTCTTAAAAAGCTTTAGTGTTGAGTGTCCAGGGCATTTTGATTTTTTTTTTTTTTTTTTTTTTTGCCTTTTAGAATGACAAAGAAAGGTCAGCAGTGTCTTCAGTTTACGTGTAGGGCTACTTTCAGGGAAAACTGGTATTGCATCCTCTTATAAATAAAATCTAGCTGGCTTGGTTTTTCTATTTAAGATTTGAAATATTCATTTCAAGCAAGTTAGGGTTAGTGGAGGTAAAAGGCTATGAAATCTCCTATTTTTATCTTCTAGAAGGATTTATGGAAGAAGGGCTATGGAATTTGTTCCCAAAACTGGCTAACAAAGATTTAATGGGACTTGATCCATTCTTTCTACATGTTTATAGCTTGTTTTGTTTTTAAGTGTCTTCTTTTTAAATAAATGCTACAACCAGAAAACACAGTTTGTCTGGAACATCAGCACATGTTCTGCATGTTCTTCCAGGGAATTTAGTCTCCTCATTGGTAAATTATACGCAATACCAGTCAGTGAGTTTTAAGCCCTGGGACTCAGGTTTCAGGGTATCTGGAGGTCCCAGGGTATATCAAAGAGGCCAGTGCTCAGAGATAAGCTAGGTGCCCACATTTTTAGGGGCGTTAGTGGAATAAGCCTTTGTTATGACCCCTACCAAGTTATCAACAATATGTGAAGGATTGTTGCAAGCAGCTTCTTCTGGGCTCTTGCACAAACAAAGATAAACAGAAAATAACTCTTGATGAAATTGGTCGTTTGTCTCTCCTGCTGCCCCGTCTGCCTCACGTCATCTCCATGCAGGGGTTTCTTTTCATTTGAGACTCCGTATCTCTTCTTCCAAACTCTCTCCACCAATTAACACAAGAAAGGTCCTGATATCATCATTTACACGTGGTTGAATCTTGTTTTTCATGTGTTAGGAATTCCAGGTCTTTCTATCTTTAAGAGTTACTTGAATTTCCCTAGGACTCATCCACCGAATGAAGTCACTGACTCATAGATCTGGCCTGCAGGAATAGATTCTCCCCACACTCCACACCAATCAAAACTTCACCATGTTAATTCTTGGATGTTTCATGTGCTCAGAAACAAGTCTGCTCACGTTCTTCCCCCTGGCCTTCTTGTTATGGCCTGTCTTGCCTCAAAAGTTATTTTTAAAATGCACATCCCCTCTACCTTGGCTTCTGAAAACGATTAAGAGAATGTGGCTTTGCAGAATAGGGTGCAGTGTGTGGGTGCCTTCCCAACTGCACAGCTTCAAGGTATAAGGTGACATTTCATTCCTTTCAATTTTCCCTGTGTTCAAGGTCCTTTACTGTACTTGGTGAACTCATGGGCTAAAATTTTCACAAATTGCCACCCAAGCCTTCACACAACTTTGCTTTGGCCTTTGATCTCACCAAAATCATCTTGAAGACAGTTCTTTTTGTTTCTCCCTGCCATGTTTGCTTCATTTAAAAATAATAATAGTGAATGACTGATACCATTAAAGCCTTTAATCTAGATTTCCCATTTTCTTTATTTATTTTTTCCTTCCTGGAGGCAACTACGATCACCTGAATGGGTAGTTACTTTTCTCAAGTGCATTGTTTATGTGATTGCTCCCTCGTATGAATTTGTAAGTTACATCTTGCATTGCTATGCATATTTTTAAACATCATACAATTGGTATTATACTATATATATTATTCTCCAGTTTAACTTTTCTTGCTTAATTATGTTTCTCAGAATGAGGTATGTTGAGCATATAGTTCTGTTTATACTCTATTAACAATGCCACAACGTACTTGTCCATTCTCTTGTTAGCTGATAAATTTAAGAGGTTCTAGTTTTTAGCTATTAATGACTACACTTCAATAAGTATTTTTCCTTTTAAATGGATTTGAAGCAATAATAAGTAGAAAACTTATTAGGTTGGTGCAAAAGTAATTGTCGTATTCCCATTGAAAGTAATAGCAAAAACCACAATTACCCTTGTACACCAACCAAATAGAATAAGGATGTGTTGTTCTTCAGAGCTCATACTTAGTTATGGATATCACTGAAGGTCATCTACAATTTGGGCGAATAGTAGAAGAAAAAAAAGTTGCTTTCCTGGAATATCTGTTTCTTTCCTTTTATCTTCTCCCTAACTCTAACTCAACTTTTCACCTCCTCTCTCTCTACCACCAAAACTCTCATACATTGCCAACCCAGAGCCCATCCAGATCTTAGATTGGCAATACCTTGCTTTTGAAATTAGGAAGACCTAAGTTAAAATGCTGCCTCTACTTCTGTGAAAGCTTGAACAAAGCTATATAAATCATTTAAACTTCATTTTTCTCATCAGCAAAAGTTTGAGTGATATTAATGACATCATAATGTTATTGTGAGGATTAAGAGATACTATCTGGGGCATTATGGTGGACTGCACTCTTCCTATAGAAAGATGAGGTATATCTCCTCCTCATGAATTTGGGGGTGGAGCGGGGCTGGGTGAGGGGAGGTCTGTGATTAAGAGCCTCTCCACGTAATTGCTCCCACAGAGTAATCTGCTTTCCAAACAGGGGCTCAGGCCTCCCAGAGACTGTTCCTAAAGAAGGGAAGTAGAAGCTGCCAGTCTGATAAGGATTAAGCCTGGGAACTGGTGCAGGGTCTTTTCCACCATATTCTATTACTCAAAGCAGCAAAAGATATCTGGAATAGCATCCTAACTGATCTTTTCAATAATAACTCTTCCCTTCCTTCAAACTTGTTAATTTCCACTGCATTTAACATACAGTAACTTTACATGTGTAAGGTTCTGAATGATTGTTTTCCTTTCTAAACCATCTCACACTACCTTCACCAGTTCACTATGCCTTAGCTCTCTTTCAGGTTTTGTGCACATACAGACCACCCAAAAACTCAGTGGCTTAAAATGACAACTTTTTTTTCCTTCTCATTATCATGGGGCGGATGGGTGGATCCTGGTATTGGTTTTACTAGACTTATTCACTGAGTGAATTTCAGCTGGGTGGCTGAATGTCAGTTAGAACAGCTGGAATGCCAGCATCTTGCTCTTCAAGCGGCATATCCTCTTGAAGGAGACCAGACCAGGCAGGACTTTCCTACATGGCTCATCTGTGTTCTTAACAAGCACTTATCAAGCCTTTGCTTGTGTTGTTAGCTGATGTCCCATTGGCCTAAAAAGTCATGTGGCCATGCCCTGAGTCAGTAAGGCGGGGGGAGGGGAGACTACGTAAGGGCGTGGATACCAGGAGGCAGAATTCACTAGAAGCCATTAGCACCAACAAGATTCAAATGCCTCGTTTCATTTCCTAGAATGCATCGGGCTCTTTTCTACTTTAAGGTCTTTGCGTAGTCCTCACACAATAAGTTTAGCTTCCAGTTACATTAAAACAAATCATTCAACAAATATGGAGGCACCCTCAGACACTGGACAAAATGCTCAGAGCTCTCAAGAATCTTTCCTTCTCAAGAGGGCAAGCACATAATAAATACGTGCAAAACTAGAAAAGATAATTTCAGATTATTATAAAAGCTCCGAAAAAATAAACTGGGGTAATGGGTCGAAAGTGACTGGAGAGTGGAGAAGTGAAGTTTAGCAAGGTCAGGAAGGCCTTCCGAGGGGATGGCACTCAATCTGAAAGCTGGTGATGAGCAGGCACAGCGGCAAGGTGTCACAGAGGAGGAGTGTTCTGGCCATACCTCAGCCTCTGTCGTGACTGTCCTGTCTCCTCCTGCTTTCCTCCTTGTAAGTAGCCCGTTCCTGCCCTTACTACTGCCAAGCAAGTTTATTCCTTTAAAAAATGCACCACAATTCGGAGTGGTTTTCTGTTGCTTCCTTAAGTCCCCATAAACTATAATACTAATGAAGATAGAGTTGTGTCTGTATGTTTCTTGGATATTTTCATAGACCTACGCTTAGTTGACATCCAAAAACAATTGCTAAATGAATAAATAAATGCATTCACATAGTCACTTGTGCAGGTTGAAAGCATGACCACAGATGCTTAGGGTGAGACAGATTCCTACGTCCAGTTCCTCATGGGCACGGACTATGCTTGCCCATCTCTCGGTGGGGACCAACCCACTGTGCAGGTTCTTTTTACCATCCTGGGGCCTTCATTTCAGGGCCTCTGAGGTCAGTTGCTATCCTATCTAGCCTAGTGGGTTTCAATAAATGTTAAGTCCCAGAGACAAAGCTTTGGGGCCTTGCTCCTTTTCCCTTCAGGAAGTCTGCTGGGATTTGTATACAAAATTCCTACCACTTTTCCCTGCTACTTTCAAATTTGAAATAACAAAAAAAAAAAAGAACATTTTATTCTATTTCATTAGATATCACCTCTCATGAACCATGATCACAGCTATCAATCATACTGTAAGTACCAGGTAACTAGACACCTGGTCTATATTATCATTAACCCTTACCGCAATTCTGCAAAGTATGATTCTATTCCCCATTTTTCATATGAGGAAACAGAGGCTAATAGAGATGAAGTAATTTCCACAATATTCTCAGGAGTAAAAGGTAGATCAGGTGTTCAGGCCTACTTGAGTCCGGATATGATGATCTTCCTACCAGACTCATTGCCTTTGTGTTGACCCACTCAACATGGGGGATAAAAATACAGCTCCACCGTCTCTTATCTCCAGCTCTGAATTCCAAAAATTTCTGAAAACCAAACGTGTTCCTGCAAACACCTGATCTGATCTGACCTGAACTCATCTGTGGGCATAAACTGACCTGACTTGAAGCTATTTATAGTCTTTATTTATTCCAATTAGTATGACTATTCATACATCTGCTCCAAAAATAGTAATGTGTTAAATTAAAAGGTGCTCCCCCAGACCCTGATAAGGGCATTCATATATAATATTTGTGTTATATTGCTTTCAAAAATCTGAGAAATTCTGAATTCTGAAACGCATGTGGCCCCGGGCTTTCAGCTGTGCAACTGGGATTCTGTAATAATAAATTATATTTGTGAATGGTTTTATAGCTCACAAAGTTTGTAAGAGTTGAGGGAATTTTATTTTGTTTTCCTCTAGTACACAAAGAGGAATTTAGGATATTTATCTGTGCCTTATTTTCTTACTTTTCTATAAAGCAGCTTTATTCCTGATTTCAGGCTATTAATCATAGTTGATTCCAACAGGAGTTTTGAGTCATTTCTTCTTGCAGAAAGATATTTAGTTTTAAAATTAAGTAAAATAAAAAAGAAAGAAAGCACTTTTAAGAAGGATTGATATTCACTTCAGTTAAACTAACTTTAAATTTCTAATTTCCTAAAATAATCGCTTAGAATAACACTAAAGTGAATGTACTGAATGGATTCAACTATTAAAATGTATTATAAAAATAGTGGATAAATATTTTTAAATGTAAGAAAATAATTATAATAAGAATATCTTGCATTTATCAATTCACAATTTATAAAACATTTTCACCTACCTGATCTCATATATAATTATAATTATTATCGTCATAGAAAAATTGCCATTCACTGAGTGCTATCTTTACATGAGACACTTTATATACTATTACTCATCCTCACAATTGTATGAGGTTGCTATTGTTATTTCAACCTCACAAACAAGAAAAATGAAGCTCAATGAGGCTAATATACTTGCTTCCAATTGCACAAATGGAGGGTTAAGGTTAGTACTTGAGGAAAGCTGTGTGTAGAAGGCATTTTCTTTTTGGTATTTTATTCTTACCAACATATTATAATATTCAATGTGTTTTTAATCTCAATGTTCCTGATTGTGATGGAAAAAACTCTTGTGCTGGAGGCACAAAACATAGGATCAAATATCAACACTGCCACCCTGACATGGGACTTCCGGAAAGTGACAAAATATTTCAACTTCAGTCTCCTCATTTGTGAAATAAAGAACATTATATTCAGTCCACATGTTGTCATGGGAAATATGTCAAATACTAGAAGGATTACATGCTAGTAAAGGAAGCCAAGAAAT